>VUQR01002992.1:7165-39353 GCA_015108515.1 Hemichromis elongatus
AAATCAGCAATGAACCGAACTCCGCAGGGTCAAAACTTTTGAAACAATCGTGATAGGAGCATTGTTCAGCATTTACAGGAAACTGCACGGCTGGGAAATTGGGGTGCAGTGGTCCTTTAACTTATGCACATGTACACACACACACAGACACACACACTTTTTTCAATCCTGTATTTACATCTGCAAGGCCAACTCTCAGAAATCTCATTTTTGACCTCAGATCTGAAAAAAAAAACCTTCCCTGAAGCTGCCAGACCTCACAACTAGAGTAAACCCTTGTCTCACACACACACACACACACACACACACACACACACAGGCAGAGCCATGTGGGTCTATTTGGGTCAGAGCTGAAATGAAAGTGTTGTCACAGGAACAGAGAATTACACCAGCTCGGATTCTGTGTGTGTGTTCATATATATTGATGTGTGTGTATACATGTAGCCCGGTGTGTATACGTGTGCGTTGGTGCCCCTGTCAGCGACGCTCCTCTTGTCGGGCCACGTTTGGACACGAGCGTCAGCGCTCCCCTCCTCTCGAGCTGTCACGTTTATTCTCGGCTGTATACCTTTATGTTCCCGTGTCGTATTAACCTATATTAACTCCGCAAAGCGCCGTACAGAAACCGCCTGACTCCTCCGCATCAAAGCTGCCGCAGCTGTTTGAGTCTGTCACTTCTAACTAGACTAGCGTGTTTTCCTTTACATTCCCTGCGCGCCGCCGGGTCGCCGGAGCGAGATGCAAACTCCCCTGTGTAATGTCTGAGAGTTTGAAGAGTGGCTCTCTGCCTGCATTAGGAGGCAGATCCGTGTGCAGATGTGAGCGCTGCAGCGACGTTATATAATGTTCTCAGAATTCTGTGTTAGCCTCGGCGGGGCAGCAAACGGGCGCGGTTCGACACACCAAGACAAACACGTGCCGGTTTGCAGCTTAAAGTGGCAACGCGTCGGTTTTAATACCGTATATGAAGATTAATTCCAGAGACTACATCCAAGTTGTCAAACATACGGCCCGGGGTTGAAAACTGGCCTGTTGAACGCTCCGATCTGGCCCACTGAAAGGACTCCATGTAGTTTGTCTTTACACCTGGACTGTTGGCCCAGCCTCCATCTCTGTCCAGGAACTGCCTGCACACTCTTGCCATAGGAAGATCCGGGACCTGCACCAGCGTAGGGTGGGCACGTCCAAGGATTTCGTCCTGATGCCTGATGGCAGTCAGGGTGGTGTTGCCTTGTCTGTCTCCACACAGATACGCCTCCACAGACCATCACCGACCACCATCAGACCATGTGCTGTAACAATGTTACAGGCAGCATGACAGTTTCTCCAGACCCCATCACATCTGTCACACGTGCTCAGAGTGAACCTACTTCTATGGTAAATGTCAGTCGGGCTCCACAGTGCCGGGCAGAGAGCACAGTGCCCCCTAGAGGTTGTGGGGCCCTCAGTACACCCTCATGGAGTCTTTCTCTGAATGTTTGGTCACAGACGTTCACAGCAGTGACCTGCTGGAGCTCTGACAGTGCTCATCCTGCCCCTCCTTACACAAAGGAGCAGATAGGGCTCCTGCTGATGGGTTAAAGGTCTTCTACGGCCCTGTTCAGCACTCCGAGATTAAACGGCTCCTGGAATCTCCTCCTTCTTTCTGAGACTGTGCAGCTGAAACTGATTAACTAACCCCTCTGCTACCTAACTGACCGGATCAACGTCCCAGAAGTTTAACCGACATGACGCTGATTAAAGTGTTCTTTGGAATTTACTGCTTAAAAAATTATGTTTCAAGGGCTGTTTTTCTATCATCGTTTTAAAATTCCATCGTCTAGAAAACTCCTCGAGAGTTTGAGGGTAAATATCTGGTACCACGACTCGGGTTAACACCGATCCCTGAAATATGTGGCTGTCTGAATTGTGACAACAGACTTGGAGGCCTGCAGAAACGACAGTTTTGCAGGAGGAGGGCTGATGTTTTATTTACAGCTTCTCGTATATGAGGCACAGAATATTCTTTAAAACAAATCAGGTGAATGCTCTCTCACTTATTAAAGCTTGAATATGCTTCAGCGAGATATTCCCCAGGTATGACACCATGCACCTAATCCAAAATTTGTGAAGGTGTTCTCTCTCATTTCCCCTATTATGAATTTTTTAAATGCTTGTATTCATGAACGAAAGCCAAAATTTTGGCAAATATTTTATTTCAGTTTCCACACCAGCATGGCCCGGCAAGGAGTTTCATCCTGGCCAAGAACAGAGCACATGTGAGGCCTTCCTTTATTTCAGGCAAATCAGGTGAGGAACGTTTAATGACACAAAACCATCCACTACAGACCACACTCGCCCATTTTACCATCACAATTCAGTTTTTAGGGGCTTTATTATCCTGCATAAGGACACTCAATAAACAGAGCAGCAGTGCAGGTTCTAGAGTCTGTCGTGGTCCTGGGCACAGGGGGGGCCCTTCAGCCGGCCTTCATCACGTTTATTTAATCAATCATTTGACACCAATGAGGACAGCAGCAGTCCTGTAACACAATAATACTCTGTTTTATTTCCGCAACAATGCTGTTAATGCTCAAAGATAACCAATGTTACCATCATGAGATACTTGTGGAAGTTGTTCGAGCCTCTGTCCATCACGTTTAGGCTGAACCAGCAGCGTGTAGTTATTTAGCAGATTACTGTTATTCACTGCTACACTCTGCATCCTCCTGCTGTTCCTGTTTTTTTAACTCACACGAGGAAATCTCTTCTTTCTCATGGAGTGGTTGATGGATATGTCTGTGTCGGGTATCTTTGCCCTTGTTGCGTTGGACTAAGCGTCAGTCACAACGGCCTAAAGACCACTCGGTGACCCCGGTAACCTCTGGTCAATGTGCAAATATATTGTGCAAAAAGGTCACAGCTAAAAAAAAAAACCCCTAATTACTGCTGTAATAGAAAACGGTGTGTTGACTCGTCTGCAAACAGTCACCAACAGACCATCGAGTGACATTTGGAAGACCAGGGGAAACCGGAAACGGAGACTGTTCACCTTCAAAGTAAAAGTTGGGCCTTACTGCTGAAACCAACACATTTCTAAAGGCGCCGCTTTTATTCTGAAGGGAAACGTTCCCAGCGTGGTTTAGGATCTGAGCTCCATCAGATTTATCAGACCGACTGTCTCGACTCAGAAGACCAAAAACGGTCTTAGCTGTTTCTGCCCAGAAACAAAGACGCCGAAACACCATCCAACAAGACAATGAGAAACCAGCTCACATGGTCTTACTTGTGTTTCTCACACCAACATCAGGTCTGAATTATTTAAAAGTTAATAAACTTAAAAGTTACACTTAAAAGCTAATAAACCGTTAATAGAATTTGGCTCTGGCTCTAAATTCACAGATAAACCATGGCCTGTACTCTGGCTGACATGAAGTCATTGTGCAAATCAGTGAGATAATAGTTAAAATCAGCAATAAAACAGTAAGAAATACCAAACCAGTGAAACAATAAACCTCTAATGATCTTTACAACAAAGAAATCAAACATTATTTCTAATACATTTCTCTGCTACAATTGAAAATCAGAAATAAGCTGAAATTAGAGTGCAGACGTCTTTAAGCCGATCTCGTTTGACGATGCAGATGTTAAAAACTCCGAGACCTGCTCAGGTAAAAGGTAAACGCAGCCTTTCTTACTTTTAGAGGATTAGTTGCAGGGCCACAAAGTGAAAACAAAATGTTGTGTGGAACATCTTCATCAGTGGGATTCACTCTTTGGAAAATAAGACATCAAAGAAAAAGTAGGGTTTCATCCCTTTTCTGCACAAACACCAATATTAATGGAAGTATTGATGCGGAAGTATTGATGTTAGGTCAAAAATATTGATGAAAAGGAATTCATGGATACAGGTCGAGGTGACGGAGAACTGAAGGTCATCCCAGTAGACGTTTGCCGTGAAACTAGCGTGTGCTTCTGACCGATGACAGGGGCAACGTGGACACCCAGAGCTGACAACCAACCAACACCTCCGTTGTACTCTGCCCAAACACGGATGTAGCTTCTGGGTCGGAACAATGAGGCTAATGTGGAAATGCTCCAAACCTGCATTCTGCCCAAACACCACCAGATGGCGACAGCTGTGAGGACAAAGGCTTCGTGACTGGTAGAAGTTATAAAAAAAACATCTGTTAGCTCTGGAAACAGATTCCGATTATCGAGTCCTGAGCTCACGAGCTCAGGACTCGATACGGGTCAATAAAACTTTGTCTCATTTATAATTCCCAGTCGTCAGAAGAACTCGTCTCAAAGCATTGAAAAAAACTCTGATCTTCTGCATCAACAGCATTTTAAGCCATTTATCTTAAGGATGAAAACGTCGCCACCGTCATCAACGGGTCACATTGAACGTGCCACGCCCCGCCGCGAGTCTTCATCTCACATTTGGCAAAAAGTCCAGTTTGCTTGCAATTAATGCATCAGAAACTATTCAATAAAGTGGGTTTTTAAAATTTAATTCAGAGACATTTCAGACAGTGAAGTTACGATGCCAAAAAGATGCTGCTGCAATTTGTCAATTAAATGATTGATACCATGCACCGATTTTGATAATTAGATAATAATTTTAGTCATTTTGAAGTAAAAACATTTTCCAGCTCCTGCGATAATGAACAGACTTGCTTTCCTATAAAATTAGTAATCAATAAATTCAAATAAATTAGAAGATACGAAGCAAACTTGCAGAGTAGTCTCTGGATTCAGGAGGTTTTCCTGTTTACCAAAGAAGTGAAGACAATGTGGACCTCGTGTTTGCTTTCTTGAGGACTTTTTCATATTTCTGGGAGGAAACGATCAACGACGAGGTCACCGCAGAATGGATCATCAAATTAATTAGATGTAAAAAAAAAAAAAAAGTGTGAAAAAAAGTGTGAAACTGCTGAATTACTGGTCTGTCTGAGGCTGATGTTTAGCTGTGCAGGTGTTTCTATTTTTTGGTGTGTGATCACAGCATAAAGAAGCTTTAGTCTGAATCCCAAAAATAAAAAGCAAAGCATATGACACACACACACACACACACACACACGCGTGCGCCTTATGATGATTTACAGGACATAAGTTCTGCCATTGATCACCAACAGAGACAGCCTGACTTCAGGTGCTTTAATGAAACATAAAACAAACCATAGAGGAACGTTTTCAAAGAGTGTTTGATCAGAGCGGGAGACATTTAACCAAATCCCCAAATATAGAGAAGTCACAGCTGCAGTATGGGACAGATAATCCTGTAAAACCTCTAAAAATCAGCGAGTTCAGCAGGCGGCAGAGTAAATATGTGTGTGTGTGTGTGTGTGTGAGCGTCTGTGCTTCTGTGTGTTTGCTTTTTTTGCTGTTTCTGACACCTTCTGCAGCGCCGCAGCCTGTCAGATGTCTCGTTTTCAGATACTCTGACAGATTGGGATGTTAAAACTGTGATTTCAGCCTGGTTACATCAACCCCCAACTCCTCCTCCTCCTCCTCCTCCCCCATCTACCAGCGCAGGAATCAGCAGCAGCCATTAAAGATGTTGTCAGAGGGAATTATAGCGAGTCCTCTGAGCGCTCAGGATGTCTCCTCCTCCTCCTCCTCCTCCTCTGCGGCTCACCTGGAGGAGCTGTGGGAGCTACAGGAGGAGGTCAGATGATGTTTGTCGTTTGGTTTGCTGTACTTTCAGATCACTTTACATTTGTCCCGTGAACAGGACTGACAAAGGCGTGTCTGTCTATTCCTGGAAACCTGCTTTAAAAGCGGCCCAACGCCGTTTTAAGTGACTCTGACAGAGCAGGTTCGGGGTCAGGCTGAGACTCACCTCCCCGTACGAGTCGCGTGTCAGATGATTTGTCGTCAATTTGATGCAGGCGACTTTTGTTCCTCTCTCGCTCTGACAAGAATACATTAACACGATTTCATCAGTGATTATTTCTAATCTCCTCAGATTGTTTGAGATGTTATTTATTTGGAGGGAAATTGAACAAACTGGCAGGTTTACGTCTCAGACTGGAACAAGTCAGCAAACAGCAGCAGAATTAAGCAGCAGAGACGCACACGCCTGAAATCTCTTTCAGTTTCTGCTCATTTTTTTTCCTTTTGGCCAATTCTTCCATCCATGTTCCACTCATTAAAACATTTCATATGTTTTCAGCTTTTTCAGTCCGAGGTTCTCCAAGTCCAGCAAAGCCGGGGTAAGCATTAAAGCCGAGTGTGCCAAAGGACGCTCCTGCTTGCAGTGCAGACAAAGATTTACTCTGATATTCAGTAAATGCTAAACAGTAAACACCTAAAGCACTGCAGCTGTAAGCACTGCTCCAAGAACAACGTTTTAAGATTTAGAGCTCACTAAAAGGTAATTCCAGTTCTATTCAGATTTTTTTATACAGTGTAAAAATCCCAACAACAGTCGCCTCAAGGTGCTTTATATTTAGAATAACCCAACAATCATATGACATCCAATGACAAAACAGTGGAAAGGAAAAACTCCCTTTTAACAGGAAGAAACCTGCAGCGGAACCAGGCTCAGGGAGGGGCGGGGCCATCTGCTGCGACCGGTTGGGGTGAGAGAAGAAAATACTGACCTAAACCAGCTCACCAGTCAAATTTTATTACACTTAATAGGCTGCAGTCGCCTATTATACTGTAAGGTAAAGACCATAAAATAACAGTAATCGATCTCCGCTTTGGAGAACCCAAAATACGATGTCAACACTGCTGTTAGGCCCAAACTACAAAGACCACATGAGATCCAAACACGTAACCACATGTTCACCAGAGACCCAGAACACACGAGGCCAAACAATTGTGGCCTCCAGATGATCAAAGACATGAACACGTTTCCAAAGAACCAAAGATATTCCCAATGGAGAACCAAACAAAACAAACGCACACAAAGAGACACGCCTGACATTCCTGTCAGCTAATCAGACATACATCAGAGAACCGAAATCACAGAGACGTCATTGGTTCTGTTATTAAACTCCATCACGTCTCCTTCATATAGTAAAAATCTGAATTATGGCGTACTTGAAGAGGGCTGTATGAGGAAGAGTACCTGTCAAATATTTAGCTCATTTACAACCAACAGGAACTCAAGAGGTTAAAACATTGGAGCTGAAAACCAAAAAACTGCAGTTCCTTTAATGTCCATCCTCCAGCAATGACTCCGCCCCCACAGACTCCCGTGATAGAGAGCCAACTTCATAGTAGAAATAAACACATTCGCAGCCTCTGGTCTCTGCCAGGGGGGTGATTTTTAATAACTCACCTGGCCTGATTGACTGACAGGTGGAGGCCGACACAGGCTGCTGTAGCTGCCAGGCTCCGCCTCCAACATGTTTGTTCCTTCTGGATCATTTTTAGTGGTCTGTCTGTGTTTGTGCTTCAGTTTTGGAGGTTTGAGTATTTTATTATTCTCAAGGTTTAAAAGTGGACACTTGCAACTGAATTAACCACATCCATCATTTTTAACATTAAATTCTGTCAGATTTAATGCTTGAACAGATGGAGGCGCTACATCAAAATAATCTAGCCTTTCATTCTTGGGATTCAGGCGCTCTCTAAAAATGAGAGGAAGTCATCGCCAAAGACATGCGTGTTTAATTTCTCACTGAACGCAGGCTGATTTTCTCCTCATTACTACCAAGTGTGAGCTCTGTGTAAAATTCCTTGATGCATTTGCATGAAGAAGAAGAAGCTGAGGCAAGCAGCCGAGGACTTGAGCAGGAAGCAGAAACCCTCGGCGAAGATAAAACTGCAGTTCGGATGTTTACTTCCCCCGCGGCTGCAGAAACGATGAGCACGAGGGCGAGAATAAGATGTACCTGGGACACATTGGGAGGCCGGAATCAGGGCCCCGCCTGTGCAAAGAGCACTTTATCTCCGTCTTACAGCGGAAGAGGAGGATGATGAAGGGCCGCTCCTCAGCGCTCGGCAGGATAAACGGTCGGCTGCACCATCAGCAGCTCCTGCACGCGAGCTTGATCCCTGACGGGGGACAGAGCGTTATTACAGCGGCGGGTTCATTAACGAGGGCGCTCGGCTAATTGAAAACACACATTAAAGGAAATTCATTAAACACAGGTTATCACGAGCTCCTGAATACAGCCGCGATATTAAAGAGACTAAATGAGAAGCCAAATGTGTTGAATCTTTACTTTCTGATATTCTTTATGGAGCGTTTGATTGCGGCTTCAAACAGACGTATATTCTCACTCACACGCTTTCACTTCACAGGCAGGCGACAGATGATCAAAATACCTGCAGCTCACACACAATCCCTGCCGAAGGATTCGACCTGAAACTGGCTCGCACTGATGATGAATCACAGAAACATCTTCACTAACAACAGGTTCAGCGATCGATATGCAGCAGCGTAACCTCCGAGTCTTTATCGCAGCTTTGATCCGTGCTGGCATGCTCAGACAACGCCTAATCAATACTGCATTAGAGCTGAATCAGGTGAGCCGGTGGTGGAGTTTAAAACGTACAGCGAGAGGCTGCAAAAACAAAGCGGCCCGGCAAACAGCCTGCACACATCGGTTTTTAAAAAATGTGTGATTGTCTTGATTTTTCTCTGCAGTGAGCAGTGAACGCTGGCCTTGACTGGCAAATGCAGAGGCTCGGTTTCTGATTACACATCCTCCAGGTGGATGCAGGTGCCAGAAATGCAGCACACAAAAGGAAAAACACGCGATATGGCAATAAATGAAAGAAAAACAAACTTTAGCAGCAGTCAGGACTGACTAAAACCTTTACCTGACTAAACAAGGTTTTAAGGTAAAGTAACCTTTACGGTTAGGCCTGGGTCATAGTCCACAAACATACTATTCAGTTTCCTTTACGCAGCATCAAATCACAACAGCAGTCACCTGTGAGGTAAAGACTCCACAAGAATAGAGAGAAAACCCAACAACCCAACGAGCCCCTGTGAACGAGCACTTGGCGACAGTAGGAAGGAAAAACTTGTAATACCGTGATGTAACGGTGTTACCTCAAAATATCAGGGATAAAGCAACACCATGTGTTTGGCAACAGTGAGACCAGCCGGGCATGTCTGAGCGAGAGCCGCAGATCAGCCTCTGATGATGGTTAGATCAAATTTAACAACCTTCAACAAAGCGCGGTACTATTATGTTACCGCTAAATATTCAAGGAAACCATCCCCGCTGAAGGAGGAAAAAAAACACACACACTCTGTCGGGTACAACCAGGTAAATTACATTGTTTGATAAGTGGTGCTGACAAGGCCGAGGCCCATTAACTCTGGTTAGTGACCATGATCGACTGCAGCTGGGATCCTCTTTGCAGCATGGAAATGATTTGTTTGACAGACCTGACCGATACTAAGGACAACAAAAAAAGTCCAAGAAACTTGGATCTAAACAAGCTTGGAAGGTCACTTGGAGCCATTTCTAAAAATCTGCAGATTTTAAGATCATCAGTTCAAACAATTATGTGACGGGAGCCATGTTTGGTAAAGGTGAGGCTTTCAAACCTAAGAACAGGCTGAGCGTGGTGCTGTTAGCATCGTGCTCGGGGGCCGTTTACCTGTCAGTGGTACAGGTAGAAGGAATAATGACAAAGGAGGGCTTCACCTCAAATCAGCAGCCAAATAGTTAAAACTGGGACACGGTTGGTGCTCGTCAGGACAGTGATCCCAAACACAGGATAAACAGGATGAAATTAAGCTTCAGGAATCATGATCCCGAAAGCCCGGCCTCTACCCTTGAACTACGCTTCAGACTGTGATGACAAACTGAGCGACTTCACAAACTCTGCAAACAACACTGGTCAGATATCCAGAGTTATCCCAGAAGCTCGCTCACGAATTCCCAAAAGCATCCGGCCGAGGTTTAACTTGCTGAGGAACTTTTAACCAGATATCAGTGGGGGTGCATGTACGCATTGGAGCCTGTGTGGATCAGACAAAATCCAAAATAAATGTAAGCTTGCGCACACAGGTCTTGTTTTTTAAAGTTATCAAAGATGTTTACTGAACAGCTCTCAGCTTTTAAAGAAATATTACAAAATAACAACCGCGAGCCAAAGAAAGCCATCAGCACAGCTCACTCTGGTTTAACCACGCTGCGCTCCAGGATTAAAACGGACATTTTCTTTAAATTAACAGAAAATTATTTTTATTTATTTAGCAAAAACTCCTTTAAGGCTGCAGAAATAAAACCGATTGTTTCTGCTTCCAAACAGTTTTTTAATAATAATATTAGTGAGAAAATGAGAGCGATCCCAATCACAGATTTTAAATCTGTTTTCTTCGTCCTAAAAAAACAATTTGGATTTGTTACCTGGTGAAATGCTGCTGTGTGTTTTTCCATATTCAGGTTTTAATCTCAGTGAAAGCATTCAGCTGATTTGGATTGTTTGGAAAAAAAAATCTGTTTCCTATCAACGAGGCGTTGGAAATAAAAAAAAAAAAAAATCAGCCCTGTTCCTACTAACTGTGATTTCCACAAAGCTCCAAATATTTCAGGGACTTTAACCTGAGCTCCACTGTGAGATCCAGATGTTACCCTGAAACATCGAAGGCTTTGTTGTTGTTGGACAGTCGGGAGCTGAAGGTTTGCACATATGTTATTGATTATCTTCCCTCCCTGGTGAGTGTGTGACGTCAGGGTTGATTTATTTGTTGTTTTTTGAGATGACACTGAATGAGCCTTTGGTACAGCATGGAAGGCTGAGGATATGAACGAGTGTTTGACGGCTGTAAACCTGATAATGATCCATAAGTTTGGGTCTGATTAAATTAACTGCTCAGTGATGGCCAATCAAACACACAGTCATAAAGAAACAGGGACTCACCAGGATGAGGGGCAGTGAAACTCCTATCGTCTTGAAGGACAGGTGCTCAGTTGTCCCGTCTTTCTCACCTGCTGCTGATCTGCAGCTCGGGGCTCTCTGCTGCCCCTGATGGTGGGAAGCTGTAATACAACAATTCTGCTGGAGTAGCCAGGCCGGCACTTTAATGGGAGCCTTGTTATTTGTTCCAACTGAGGCGTGGTTGTTTTTGGTTTCCTGCTTTTGAACGAATGATCAGAAACAGATCAAACACCCAGGCTTGTTTCTGCTCCTCGACGTCACAGACGTTAAACTGGTGCAGGTTTGGGGTTGAAACCACTAGATATCCCATGGTGCCGGCGCTCAGAGTTGGTTATGGAAATAAATCATGCTGAACAAAAGCACATTTTGTCTCACAACAGCAACCTGATCTGTTTACAGTTGTTAACAGAGATTAAACGTGGTTTTCAGCCCTGAACATTTCATGTGGGTACTTCAAAGGCTCCGAGGGACGAGGTGAGAGGCGCTGCTTATGTTGTATTTTCTCCAGCTAGAGTTGTGTTTTGCTTCCTTGGTTTCTGTATGTGTGATGTGTGTGTTGCTTCTCTGATGGGGGCTTGATTTCAGTTATCAGTCGAGGGCTAGCCTTGGTTAGATTTTTAGTCTGAACAGGTTATAGTTCTGGATCCCAAGAGAACATGTCTTTGTCGGTGTGCTAACGTGATGCTCAGATCTTCCCTGGGCGTGAGGAGGATCTTTAGCTTGGTGTGCGGGAGAAGAGGGACAGTCGGGGTGTAAGTGGGATTTGACAGGTGGAGAAACCCTGAGATCAGATGTAGTGGTTTCTTATTACTCACTAAAAACAATGATACCCGGAGAACATGAAAAATGAACCGTCCAGACTAAATGGCTGAAGGTGCCGGTTCTGGGTCAGTCGAACCGCTTTAAACCCTGGGGAGGATATATGGATCTTAAATATGGAGCATCCGGGCTGAAGGAAAAGAGAAACTGAGAAGAGCCATGGATGTATTGGAGGACAGCGGCAGGTTGGAGTGACAGAGGATAGGAGGAGATGGAGGTGATCCGCTGCGACGACCCCTGAAAGCAGCAGCAGCAGAGAGACTTGATGGTTCGTGTCTGTATTTTATCAAAATCCTTTTTTTGTTTCTCCGGTCGGGGCATCTTTCAGGTCTTTTAATGTCATGTCTTGGTTGTTTTTGTTCTCCATTTAAACATTCCCTGGAGTTTATTTATTTAATTCTCCAGTTTGATTTGATTTTTGATGATCCGGTAGATTTGTCCACATGTTTGAGTCGTCATGGTTCTCCAAAGGGTCTGTCTGATGGCAGCGCTGTAGTTTTACTGGCTTTTCCTGTCATGAGACTTTTGGTTCCCTCTTAGAATTTGAACCTTAATTTGGGCTTCTCTTCTTTTAAAAGCCTCTGTGTGATTGTCAGTGTTAGTCAGGCAGGAATGAAAGCTCCCTCTTCATATCAGTGTCTCCCACAGACACGCTGAGGTTCAGAGGCTGAGGCTGTAAATGGGACTCAAACCCACAGCCTTCATGCTATCAGCTGACTGAGGCCTGCAGCTGCTTCACTGGCAGCTTTTCAGTCTTTACACCGCCGCCGGCTTTCAAACAGCCTTTCAGAAGCAGAGATGTGACTTGATCTCATCACCTCTAAACCTGTCTGCTTTGCTGATTGAGCCATTGAGTCTTCATAAGCGAGAGCTTTTTCAAGTTTTTCCTTTAGATGCTGCCTCTTGATTGTCAAAAGCAAAAGCGGTGTGTCAACTCCAAACACGCCACAACTCAGCGCAGCTGCGTACTGCAGTGAGCTAATACTTTGCATAGCCTCAGCACTCTTCTCGTGAAGCTTTTCAATATTTCCACTACATGTAGGCTTTGAAAACACTTGCAAATTAGAAATTTGAAAGGAAACTTGAACCTGTGACCCTGAGTTCTTCATCCAAGCTCTTGGCCCATTCAGCCACTGAATCTAATTATTTCTGAGTGTATTCTCTCATATTTTTTCTTCTCTTCTGGATGCTGGCACTTAAAATACAACCACACATTTACCATCGGCATATAAAGGATTGGATTCATCCACTTCGCAAATTAGCGAACAGCTCTTTCTTTCCCGCCGGTGAATCGGAGGATGCTTCAGCTCCACTGAGGTTTGTCTGAACCGTCTGTTAGCGCTCAGTTACAAAACAAAACCTTGTCACCCGGAGGGTCTCAGAAACGCGACGTCTGAGTGTCTGCTTCACTTACAACGGCTGACCACGCTCCTTTTAAAAAACTTCTTTTCTTTGATTTTTTTTCCATCACGCTAAATATGCTGTGTTTTTTTTATCATGTGGTTAGTCTGTTATGGTCATCCTTTTTCCACGACCTCACACCGCCATGTCGTCTCGCCCGGCGTCATCGGGCTACAAAGAAACAGTGAGAATGATTAATAATGAAATAAAACTGACAAATACAACTTTAGGTCTCACTGGGCGCGTCCAGGTGTTATCAGCTGTTAGTACAGTACAGCGGTTCGAGCTACTAAAGTTTTTGCTGCTCGATCGGAGCGGAACACGTTTCATGTTTCTTGGATCCACGAAGGACCTTCATTGTTCCTAGATTGCAGTGCTAAAGTGCTTTGTTATGAATAGATGGTAGAAATGAAGTGAAGATCAGGAGAGTTCAGGGACATTATCAGAGAACTGGCACTCGAAGAATTCAATAGTGGCAAAGATGGCAGCTCATCTGCCCCCAAACAGCCAATCAGCAGCTAAAGAGGAAACATATGATCAGATGGTCCAACCGAGCTGTGTGATAAAAGGCTTTGTTAAAAAACAAAACATGGACGCATTGCTGATTGTATGTATGGAGAAAGATACCAGCTTAAATTTAGGAAAGAAATGCTTAAAGGGAGAAAAAAGCTTTAAACTTTTCAGTTTCTAACTGCAGTCTTTCTTCGTACGTTTGGTTGTCAGCTGTGAATGGCTCTCTTATTTATTTCTTAACCCAAATATGTAGTTTTGATGCTTAATCCTAAACAATTTGGTAGCCAAAAGCTTCAGCTGCCTGGATCAAAGTCCGAGAGTTCGTTAACCTTTCAGCCATTAACAGAAGGTCTCCACGTATCTTTGACTCTCAATGTTTACCAGGCTCATATTCTTATTTCGTTTATATTTCTGATTATTGTCAGAGGCCCAAAACCAACAACTGGAGTCAAAGTAGGGCTGGGTATCGATTTGGATTCAAAACCCCTAAAAAATATTCTGCAGTAGAACAAAAACTGAAGAAAACCATGAATCAACATATGAACATTACCTGCGCAAAGTTACAGGGGTTTGATTAGACACACAGATAAGTGTTCTGCAATTTGGCATCATTTAAAAAAAATTTCTTCCTTATTGAAGGGCAGAAATGAGGCTTTCTTGTCAGAGGCCACCAGCACCGAATACAACGGTGGACTGGTGACTAATAAGCAGGCGAATAATGAGATTGGAAACTGTTCTTGACGTAACAAATAGTTGTGCAAGAAGTGTGATTTGCTCATGGTGGAAGCAAAGCAGACAAAGTAAGAGAGAATTCATGACGATGTTTATCAAACGTGACGTGTAGTTCGGATCTTTTTTTGGCGTGCGTGCCGTCGGGTGAACGATCCACGCTTTGTGTTGACATCTTTGTGCTGAATCCGTTTACCTGCTCTTATTTACTCTTTTAGATGTTTTGTGATTATTGATATAGTTTTGTGAGCTTTTACCTGAGATTCTGGCCTTTCTGGCAAAATACATTTATATTTCAAAATCAATTCATTATTTAGTGAATTGATATCGCTTTTTTTAAGCTACAAACAGTTTCTTCTCACTCAGTGCAACAACTACTTGTGATCGATCGCTGATGAAAAACTTGGACGTGTTTATGAAGCAACCGCCAAGTCTTCCTGCTCACATCATGACGTATCGCAGCTCGAGCCTCAACCAACTTACAGACTTAACTCGATAAATCACCTGAAGCCAGTCACGAACATTTAACATAATAAATGTAAGTAAAACACCAATAATGACATCACAGTCTGGAGTTGTAGTTTCTCTGTAAATAGTATTGATAAAGACTGAGTTTGACTTTGTCTGACTTCCTGGGACAGAAGCTCCTCCACACCTGGAAACCTGTGACGCAACAACAAGAAATATAGGGCACCGTCCAAAAATACTATGGGAGTAATGATTCGCCAAAACTACTTTATCTGTAACCCTCGTCCGATGCGGCTTCCCCCTCAGGACTCCACATCTCGCTGACCAATTTGTTCTTAGATAAATGGAGCACGTTACACCTTCCATCAGGGTTTTTACAGCTTTTGCTCTAATTCTTGATGAAGCAAACGTAACTGTAATGAGCACCTTTATGCAGAGAAAAGATGTCATTGGAGTCATTAACACTCTGGAGTTTACAAAGAAAGTGCATCCTAATATTCTCAGTGAAAACCTTTTCTGTAGATTATAACATTGATTTTGTTGCTTTGCATATTTCTGCCTTCTTTTGGCAGATTTCCAGACAAAGCAGGTGAACAAGGCCGTCGAAACCAATCTGAGAGCAGCACCATCAAGGGCAGGCTGGCTGACAGTGAGCAGTCTTTACAGCTCCAATCATTTTTCTCAGCACATTTTAAAGGACGTCCATTCTTCTGGTGCCTTCAACCAGCTGACCGCACCACATTAAACGCCGTGTTTAATCGAGAAAGCTTTCAGGGCTAGAAATGGAAAAAAAATGCCTCTGAGATTAGAAAAATGACTGTGCAGAGCGATGCTTGTTTACCAGCACACACTGAATTATTCAGACCTGGGGAAACTTGTTAGGGAAGTATTTATGTAAATATGAACGGCATCAGTTACATTACTTTGATAAAATAATTTAAAAAGTTATATTGCTAGTTTTTTTTACAGTGCTGGTGAAAAACGGTCCAGATTCTTCCACAAGGACGTACCGGTCTCAGCGCTAGAAGGACGTTAGCTAGCCCGTTTCTATCTAAGGATGATACACAATGGTCACAATGGTTTCTATAAAGATCAGCTTTGTTAAACGTAAAGACAAAAATCTGAGGTTCGGAGCGTTAGTGAAGTCAAGCTAGCTGACACATGATGATGTGCTAACTGGTGCATAGCTACAGATAGTATGGCTAGGTTCATTGCCTCTGGGAAGATTGAAGATGAGGGTTACCCGGTAAATCTCTTTTTAAAGGCGGAGACAAATGGCATCATGTAATCACGATGCCAAAAACTGACCAAACTTCATCCAAGAGAACGTCTGAGGTTAGGCATTAAGTCACGCAGGCAAAGAGAGAAGTAAATGGTATAAACAAAAGTCCCAAACTGGTTGGCAAGTGGTTACTGGCAGTCGCTGGAGGAGACTGGTCATTCAACGGTACAATGTACGGCACCAGAAACCCCCTGGTGCTTGTTTGGGATGTTAGCAGATTGTTACGACTCTGCAAACAAAAGACGAAGCTTAATAATGTGAATGACAGATGGGACGACCGAGGATGGCCGTGGGTTGCAAAGCAGCTTGCAGATACAGTTAAACAGCTGGACTCTGATACGTCATCCTGCAAGAGGAAGCATCACTGGCTTGTCGAACAGACACGACTTGACACTGCTGTCAGAGGAAGACCTCGACCATGTTGCACATGCGGTACGGAGAATGAGGCCTAAAGGCAGACTTTGTCTACACGAAGCCGAGCCTTCAGCGGGCCGACGCTCATTTTCTGGATCTTCGTCTCGAGCGGGCAGATGACTCAGCATCTGTGCAGAGTTTAAATGAGGACAGTCAGAGTGATAGTCTGCGGTTCAGGAAATAATGTCTGCTAACAAAGATCGTGTAGTTCGATGCATACAATATGTACTTGTATCAGGCTGTGTGTGTGTGCGTCTGTGTGACCTCTCGGTTGTCGTCACAGCTCCTCAGATTTCCCAGAGGCCTCGAGGATCTGAAGACCATCTTTGTTCCAGAAAGTTCTGCCAGCGAAGCTGAACCATCAAAGCCTCATATTTATTCTTCACAGCTGGTTACGCTGCAAAAAACTCACATTGTTAGTTTATTTATTGTCATAATTTTCTTTATGAAGTAACTGAGAAGCAGAAGTGATAATTTGGTGTGTTTTTAATTCAGCTCGCCTTGTTTCAGGTGTTAGCGGAGATGAAGTGTTGACATTTTGTGATCAGGCGGCTCGTACTTGATTTGAAATACACCCACTTCAGCGAAGAATGAATTCCTGAAGCGATTTGTGATGCAATTAAAAAAGGAAATGAGTTCCCCTCAGTTGTAGATTGTTTGTTTCAACGTTGAATGAGTCCAGAGTTTTATCTAAAATCCACATTAAGAGACAAAATGCTGCAGAGACAAAGGAGCTCGTCTCAACAGAATAAACATGAAATAAAAGAGGAAATAAACTTTGTTTTGAATGTTTTTATGAGTTCTGCTGAATTCTCAGAAGTGACTGTGCTGAAAGACAAATCTGAATCCTTGTCTTAAATCCCTGATCTAACAGAGCACTGTTTTAAAGTCACGTGACCTGATATTTCATGTGATTAAATCACATTTCCAAGTATTTTGTCATTTCTAAGTAATCTGTTTGTCTTTGGGGGAAACTGGGACAATCTCAGACTTTCTGCAATCAGCACAAAGTCCATGAAGTCCCTGCTTCCGGCCAACAAACAGTGGGGTTAAAAACTGCCGTGCTTCACTTTTACAGTAAAATCTTTCAGATTTATATGTTTGTTAGAGACTTTCAGGCGGGTAGCAAACAGTCCTGCACTAACCGCCCACAGCTGTGAGAGATCTTCTGATGCTGAATGAATGCCCTGGCCTCAGGACTCGGACCCCAGTGAGTCTTAATTTGCTGCATGTTTGGTGACTTATTGCTGTCGTGTTTCAGGTTTCAGGAGTCTTTGTGTTTTAGAACAGACATTGGGAAGTCTTATTTTGTATCTCAGCATGGTTACACATACATCATCTGCACAGTCTTTAAGAAATGTTGTTCAGGTTTATTTTAACATCTCTTCATGAATATTGTTTTGGATTTTTGGACTCGTTGGGTTCGAGGTTTAGTCTGACGTCTCTCCATCACACAGACGGACACGTAGTAAATGGTTTGGTGTTTTTATAGTTCTTTTTACTGTTACTGAGCATTCAGAGCTTTAGAAAGCACACTCACATTCTCACAGAGCTTTATTTGATCACACTCACATCAATTTAGACTTCAATATCTCACTCAAGGACACTTCCACATAGTAGTTGACCTGCCCTAACTCCTGAGCCACAGCCAGGATGGATGGATGGAGTGGGCTCCAGGGGTGGATGGAGTTCACCCAAAATTCCCCGATGCTCGGGATGTTGTGGGGCTGTTCTCGCTGACATCCCTTCTGCAGCTTTGCCCGTTGGTCAGGGAGTTCTGCAGACTTCATCGAGCATTCGCCTCCAGCTTGTGGGGAATTTGCTGCTCCAAATGGACGAGTTCAAGAATCTCAGGCTCTTGTTTATGAGCACAGTAAGAGTAGAGAGGGAGACATAATGATCTGTTGTGCTAAAGAGAGAGCTGACCTGGAAATGGCGCGATGTGGTGACCGAAAGAATGAAATGAGCTTGTTTGAATCTAAAGAGAGACGCTCATAGTGTCCAGATGGTGGACGCTTCATGGACACCTCCCGGGCAAAGATTTCTGAGCATGTCCTGTAGGGAGGAGACTTCGGGGCAGATGGAGGAACACCTCAGAAGGTCTCGACATCTCTGCTCTGCACTGAACCGCTGCAGGCAGCCAGCGTTAGCCTTTACCGCCACAGAATATTTGTCTTTTGTTATTTAGTTCAGAAAAGTTTAGAAATTCAGACATCTTCAAATAAAGACCAGAAACCCTTGAAATAACTTCTCTTTTTTCTTTTTAAATAATTTTTTTAAGAACAGAAATTCTTTAAAAAATCCAGTTTCATTGAAATTTGCTCCCTCTTACAAATATGGCACATCTGGACATAAAAACCCTGCAACAAAACCTTTTAGACAAATCAAGTCAGTTACCTTGAAACAAGTTCAATACTCAATTACATTTGGTGCTCGGGAAGATCATTCTTCTTCGATGCCGAAGAAGATTAGGCACAGTAAAATCAGACTTTCGGTCTTTGTTGATGTTCTTTTGTTTTGTGTCCTTTAAAAATAAATCAGTTCAGAGTTTTATGGTCTTCAGTTTTTACCTCAGGATTTTATGTGGCACCAGATAACAACAATTGCCTCGGCGTGTTTGACCCCAAAAGGCAAAGACTCGACAATATTACAGCATGAACCCAACAACCAGATGCTGCTGTGAGCAGCACTTGGTCACAGTGAGGAGAAACAACGTTGTCTGCATCTGTCAGCCCAAACCTGGAGGAGACTGATGGCTGAAAGCTCTGCCTGCAGACTGAGAGCGGGGCAATCCCAATGATCCTAACAAGCTTATATTTATGTGGAAGTATATGGATAGTTTAACCCTTCATAACAGCTCTGTGGTCAGACACGGGCGGCCGGACGTGTCACCTTTCAGGGCATTTTTAAAGTGAGAATCTCCCAAATGTTCTTTCTGTGCCCACTGAACCAGCGCAGCTACTCTAGGATGCTAATTTCACATTTCCTGAAAACATTGAGACGTTTCCCAAAGAAAAAATGAAATACACAGATATCACTAACACTACATAAGTGAAGTTAAGTGACACTCCTGTCCTCGGGAAGAGAGACCGGCTGGTGACCACCAGGAAAAATGTGCCTTCTCCGAGAAACTGACCTCACAGCCCATCGTTAGTCAGCGCGCTAGTCTCAGTCATTGTGCAAAGGTACTGTTTATAAGTTTGGGGAAAACTGCAGTCAGCTGAGACTGAAGAAGTCACGTGGATGAGTAACAAAACAAAACAAAATCTTCAGACACATCTGTGCACCCCCCCTCCTGGTTGCCTGTAGTTGCTTGCTGTTGCTCGGTGTTGCTTTGTTGCCCACAGTTTGCAAGATGACAGCCAATCAGCGATGAAACTGGAAGCAAAGGTTGTGACTTACTGGTGGTGCATCCAACATGTTAACATGCAAATTAACTAAGTCATAAGAGCCAAAGAAAACATCCCTGAATATGCAAACGTCCACACCCACCACCAGACAAAGGCCGTCACCCACCCGCTTCCTGCTTAAAGATCATACCTCGCTCTACGTGTAGCCTCCCTTGGCTCACTAACAAAGCTAACTTGACTGTTTGTATTTTTGGCATTTTGATGTTTGAACTTACAGGAAGTGGTTTTTCCTCCTCCTCCTCGCTGTGCTAACCTGTTTCTCCTGTTCTGGATTCCCACCTATAGTCGCCACTTTGTTGCCAACTTTTTGTTGTTGCATTTATTAAATCCTATCAACCATTTCATCCGTGTCTCCAACAGCCTCCTCTGAAAACTGTCACACATCCACCAACAAAGAAGAGAAACCGTTTAGTGGGGTTAACAAACACAAAGTCATGGGTTACATTATAACCGCTGAAATTTGATAATACGTGTCCACACAAATCCACAGTGGAACATAATAAACATGTCTCGCTGTCAACTCGCTGGAGACCACAGTGCCTAAAATCAGACCCACACTGGTTAAAGTGGTTCAAACACAGTTTTCTTCTCAAACCAAGTCAGCGGAGATCATTGAAGCCACATGAAGACAGAGGCGGGGGCGCCTGCCCTTTTTCATGAGATCGAACCCAAAGATCATGGCTACTTTGACAAACCGCACTTTATTTCTTTTGGCAAAGCATCGGATATGTCGCCTAACACGGGAAGTCGAGCTGAGCAGTGTCCCATTTTTAACCCCAAGGAGCCCCAACGTTCCCCACAGTGGTGTTCAAGGGCAAGCTAATGGCATCCAGATGGACAAACACAGTTCTTAGAGCCAAATACACCAACCTGAGTATTACCTGCAGGTAATAACTCAGGTTTTCATTAAAAGCATGGAGCCTGAGCTTCCCAGGCATCATGAAGTTAATTACCTTCAGCGATGTTGCTTAAACTTGACGAAGCTCATTCGCGAGGCTTTAAAACATCGCTTTCACCAACTGAGTCTAAGTAACCGCGACAAAAGATGGGAGACTTTAAAGAAAGCTTTCTCTCCGCCTTTAAGACCACACCGCACTCCCTCTCTCTGTTTGTTGTGTTCTTGTGATCACAAGAAAGCAACTACTCGACCTCGACACAGCGAGCTTTTATCCCCACGTCCAAAAATAACCATCTCATGGAAAACAGTTAATTTATGATCATGTCAAAACAAACAGTTACCCGGTAACACAACGACGTGTCGCAGCCGCTTTCCCTGCTCGGTTTGTCACTTTAGAAGCAATGAGGACTTAAAACTGCAGTTTTTTTCTGAGCGGCTGTGAGTTCAACATCAGATAAACTCCGGTTGTGGATTTCAATTCGCCTCGGCGTCGGTTTGTGTTTGACAACCTGCCTGCAGGCCTGTAAACAGGGGAGTCAAGAAAGCAGCGGGACAACGGCTCGTTTGTTGGTTTGAATCATCAAATGAGGATCCGGCGTCCTCACTCTGCCTCTGACTTTTACGATCGTTGGATCTGGGCTGACGAAGGTTGACGGAGGTCGAGGAAGATTTCAGATGGCGATCGGGAGGTACGGAGGTGATTCCGTACCGGATGCTCCGCGGTGACCTGGTTACGAGTCTTCCACGTCTTTGTTCGAGGAAAAGAAACAAAAACCTCCCACAACAAACGACTTCTGTCTCCTCGTTAAAACGGGACCTCTGCTGATCTAATTTCTCTGCTCTCTTTCTCATTTTCTCTTCTGTTCCCGGTCCCAGGTGTGATCGTTATGTGGGGACTCTGGCACAGCCTCCTGTACAGTTGGTTTGAGTCAATATTAGCAGATAAAGAATTCAGTGAGACTGGCAAAGAAAATGAAACAAAGACAAAAAGAGAAAAAAAAAGATGATGCCCAAAATACAGCCCTACACTTCTGTGCAGTGTTCGGTGAAACTCTTTAAAGTGCTCTTGAGCAATATTTCTCTGTTTTCAGTCCGGTCCTCGTACCTTACCGCTTTCAGAGGCACGTAGCTCTGACCTAAGAATCATTCAAGCACAAAAAGGCTCCTAACTCAAGGGCTGAAGCAGCGTTGTCTTACACATCACAATTTAGCAAAGAATCCATTTTATTTGTATCTTTAGGCTCTTTGTTGCTAGCAGCCTGTTACAGAAACACATCTTTTGTTCCCACTGCCTCAGCCCAATCTAAGACAAATACCAAAGATAACACAGTTTGATTTCCTCGTCATGGTGTGTAGAGTGTCTGGACAAGTGGAGGGCAAAAGAAGTCTATTTACAGCAGATGAACAGTATCTGAAAGTCCAGCAACACCGGACCTTCAGCTGAGCAGCTTCTGTTCACTGAAGCCTCATCAGAGATGGTCATTTTCATTTTTCTGCATGATAATGTTCCAAACACACTGCTGGTGCATTAAAGCAGACCTGGATAAAAACACACACACACAGTGGAGCCCCGACCTCAGCATTACTGAAGCAGTGTGGGATCATCCTCACACAACAGAACAAAATTCAATTCAATTTTATTTATAGCACGCCAAAATTACAACAACAGTCGCCTCAAGGCACTTTATGTTGTAAGGTAGACCGTACATAAGACATACAGAGAAAAACCCAACAATCATATGACCCCCTATGAGCAAGCACTTTGGCAACATTGGGAAGGAAAAACTCCCGTTTAACAGGAAGAAACCTCAGGCAGAACCAGGCTCAGGGAGGGGCGGGGCCATCTGCTATGACCAGTTGGGGTGAGAGAAGGAGGACAGGATGAAAGACATGCTGTGGAAGAAAGACAGAGATTAATAACAAAAGGCAGAAACATCTAAAGAAGAGCTTTGAATGTCCTCCAGCATGCGCCTGGAGAACGGTTCCTGAAGGTCCTCACACAAAGCTGTCAAACACTACAGTCACACTATAGATGACCATCACTGTTTAATTGTGCCTCGTCTCCAAATGGTAAATAATCCTTCCTGGATCGGTTTCAGCTCCAAAGCTTACTGAGTAAACCTGCTAACAGAGACAGGTAATAAAAGCACTGTCCTCCGGAGAGCCAGTGGGTTTTGATGTTCAGACATTTTGACCTTTTTAACTGAGTTTAGCCGAGTCTTACATTTTCTGTCAAATCAACCGAGGTTCATTCATGAACACATGACAGCGAGCACTCTCTGCTCCCCGGGCGGGTTTTTCCCAATGAGGGCAACCTCGTCCGTCCATGCAGGGGATTTTCCGTCGTCACTTTAGGTTTTCCATGAACATCATGTCACACATAAACAGATAACTGCCTTAACCCAGCTCACACTCTGTCACTACCACCCTGTCAACGTGAGCTCATGTGCTCGCAGAAGCTGTGTCGGCAACTCTGGCAGATATGTTAGAAACTCACTCGCTGCACCTGAATGCAACTTCAGTTCATAAACAGGCAACAAAAGTTGTGGAGAGGAAACTGCAGCAGTTTCACTTTTTTTTTTTGCATGCGTATGAAATAGAAAATATTCAGTTTTAAGAACCTGATTTCATTTACAATAAATCCACGCCTGCGCCATTAAAAAGATTTGTTTGGATTTGCTTGGATCAGACGAGCAGAGCCTCAAGGTCAGCTGCTTGAGGTAAGTTCCCCAAAGGAGCCTCACTTCTGCACAAGCCTCCTTTTCATTTAAGCCTGTTAAGGTCTGCAAAGAGCTCTCATAGTTTCATCGTTTCTCTTCAAGCAAAAAAATAAAAAAGGATTCTAAGAAACCGGCTCTGTCTACATTCATCATATCCAGCATTTTAAAGGCCTTTTCATCAGGATTGTTATCCTGTGCTTCCAATATGATGGGATGGTCTGGGATTTTATAGCTTATTTAATATTGTGTGTACCTGCCCAGGGACTGCAGATGGAAATGAGATACCTGGGATCTCTTCTATAATGAGTTTAGTGTTTTTGTGCGAGGTCCCTGACAAATAAACAGAATCAAGAAAACTAAAGTTCCTCATCAGGACGACAGCTTTTTATCTCCAGTAGAGCCTGACTGGGGTCGTTTTAAATGAAACTGCTGTATTGTTCATGGAGGGCTCAGTCGTGCAGTCAGGCGCGATCTGCTGCCCATCAGATAATGGCTCTTTTATCTTATGGTTGTTAAGTTGTTTCATTTTTGCTGTTTTTGTTTGAATTTTGTCCTTGAGCAAAAAACTTTATTAGATTATTATCTTTGCTTCTCGGGCTGAATACATTACAGAAATGCCAAAACCTGCAGTTCCACTGCTAACGAGCTTTCAGTAAAACTAACGTGATTCAAATAAACACATTTCTATTTCTATTAACAACACTGAGCGCTCACCAGGTTTTCATGGCTCAGATTCAACAAAGTGCTGAAAACATTCCCCATGTTGATATGACATCGTCACACAGCTGCTGCAGATGTGTCGGCTGCATCCATGATGTGTGATGCATTATCCTGCCTGAAGGGGTCAGGAGATGGTACACAGTGGTCACAGTTTGAGCTGTTGTGGGGTTGGACGTAATGGATGAAAACGTGAGCAGACTTAATATTTAATTAGAAGATCCTTATTATAGTCATGGTGGGTTTGTTGTTGCATCTTCCAGATTGATTCCTGCAGAAGTTTCATTCCTAAGGGAGCACTGTACCACTATGAAGCCACTGGTGCTTCACACATCCTCCAGGCTGGGTCCACCTCCATGATGGGATGGCTGCTGTCAGTAATCCAACAGCTATTGTCCAAAGTTAGCAGGCTGGAGACATCAAGCAACATACGTGCCACTCATCAGAGCCCTGCAACACGGCCTTCAAAAGTGTGTTGGACCGATGATAGAGGATCCAGTTCAAGACTTCCTGGACTGACAGAGCAGATGTAATAGAGTAAGGCTGGTAGGGCTTCATATGATCCCATTTTTGTGTATTATTACATTCGAACAAACGTTTAAGTGTGTATGTCACCTTATACGTTGTAAGTTATTGATGGTGTGTCCTTAATACCAAACAGTCCTTTCTGAGAATTAGCTGATTTTAAGTTTGTGTGTTCAGGAATAATCACTGAAATTTGAATAACAAAATTCCTGCTTGATATCTACATTTATTTACAAAACAAACGACCTTTCTGTACCTTGTTCATCTGAGAAATGTGCTTTCAACATATTTTATTCTGGTGAATTGAAAGCCTGCTATTGATGACACAATAAAACACCTATCGGTTAAAGAGTAATTAATAATCTAAGTAGTTTTTGAGAAGAGTACTTTGTACTTTTACTCAATTATTTTTAACACCAGCATTTTTACTTGTAATTGAGTATAATTTAGCTAATGTAACAGTTCTTGTACTTGAATACAAGTCTTGAGTACTCTTTCCACCTCTGCACTCTTTGCAGTGGTGCTTTGTTTCAGCCAACAGTAACTGCAAATTAAAGCAAAGGTAGAAGTGCTAAAAGCTGCATTTCCCCTGATGTCCAGCAGAGGCTCCAGCAGCGAGTTGGTCCTCTGTTCAAACTGTACAGCAAAAAAATAAACCCGTTTACAGCCTGAATTTAAACAGCTGACTTTTAACACGAGCCCGTCAGTTCATCGTTAATGTTTGCTCAGCTTTATGTATTCAGGAGCCAACCGCATGCTGAAACATGTATGTTGATATATGTGTTCCTGTTTTTGCAGTTTTGCTTTTACCAGATGAAGACCAGGAGTATAAGTGAGGATGCAGAGAGGGGGGTGGCATTCAACAAAGGTCGCCAGCTGGATTCCAACCGAGAATGCTGCGGTTGCATGATCCAAATCTTACTGTGCCCTTTACTTTTTCCCTGTGATGAATGATAATTTACAGTAATGGTCGTTTTCTGTGTTTCTCTGGTGCAGTGAACCTGCAGGGGTTATAAGATAAATCTTATTTAACGGTGTCTGACTGCTCCCCACCGTTTGTCTCAAAGTCAGATTTAAGGCACAGAAACATCACATGACGTGACGTTTGCAGGTTTCTCTCAGCACGTCTGAAATGTGTGCTGAGCAAACTGAAGACATCCTGCCAAACTATTCAGATCCAGTTCGACCTGTCGGCTCTGGCATCCTGACAACCTGAAGTGTCCTCTGATCGTGTTAAAAACCACACACACAGTAAATGATGGAACGCACCACGATGTTTCAGCCGGGGTGTGCCATCAGAGCTTACATGTTTGTTTTTGCACTCAGAGTTTAAAACATCCAAAGTTGTTGCTTTGTTATCATACTGAATGATCACATGGTCTGAAGCTACTAAGATGATCCAGTTATTAATGCTGCGATTAAAAATTGGTTTTAGATGTGAAAACATTTCAAAGAACCGAACTCTTTGTGTCAGTATCGCCCCAAACATGGAAAAGCAGATCGAGGAT
This sequence comes from Hemichromis elongatus, assembly GCA_015108515.1. Taxonomy (NCBI): domain Eukaryota; kingdom Metazoa; phylum Chordata; class Actinopteri; order Cichliformes; family Cichlidae; genus Hemichromis; species Hemichromis elongatus. The sequence goes on from VUQR01002992.1 coordinate 33,412, forward strand.
TTAAACGTCGGGCCTTTGAAGGTTTTGGGTCATCCACACTCTGATGTTATCAAATCAGCTGATCGGTTTTGTAAAAGAGCATGATTTTATTAAGAGACTATTACAAACTGTTTAAGAATCTACTCCATCCTGTTTATTAAGTTCTCATTATAAGATACAAGGATAAGATGAAGATTTGGAGGCTGAACCCTCAGCGGAGGACTCACAATCAGATGGTGAGAGCATGCCTCGGATTAACATCCGTCACTGGTTAATGGCTCAGTCACACTAGAGTAACAACACGGCAACAACTTGCTTGCAACGGGAAAACTCAGCGGTATCCTACTGCTGCATGCTGCATGTATCCTCTGCACGACCACTTTTATTGCATGCTATGTAGTGTTTAAGTTCTCATTTTACTCTAAAAGCTCAGTTTGTTTTGCTTCCTCTGCATGCAACTAAGTTTCCTGATGTGGAGTGTAAAGGTGCATGCACAGGTGGCCTGGTGGGAGGCAACCAGTGTCCAACCAGTCACAGACCGACTGCAGCCACTCTCAGACAACCTGCCAGCACGCTACAGCCAGTCTCTGTGCTTTCCGTCATTTTTCAGTTAAATGTGTAGCAAGGACGTGAGTATTCATGGAGGAATTTCTGGATTTCATTTAAAATCTACAAGGTTCTGTCAGCAGTTAATGCAAACTTCTGTTTTCACAGTTACTTGTCGTCTGGTCACAAACAGACTGCAGACTCTCTCTGTCTTATCTTCGTCTCAATGCGGCAAAGTTGCTTTGAATGAAGCAGCTGACTGTGAACATTTGCAGACCTGCTCCAGTCTCGCAGGCGGGTTGCAGATCGATGCAGTAATCCGGTCCGTCTCCCTGCTTCAGCTCCCGCTGAGCTAAATGTTTACGGCACCATGTAAAGATGGAGAGTGCTGCACAAATAAAACTCACCTGAATTGATTTTCACAGTAAAAGACGGATGATGAAGATTCACTCGACTCAATGTCGTCTCTACTTTTGATTGTTTGCTTCATCCAGTGTGTAAATTTTTGTTTAACATTCGCTGCCCGAGTGTTTTCTTTCACTGCACGCTGCCGTTATCTTCTCGGCATTTAAAAGTCTGAGGTTCATTAATGTTTGCTCTGTTTGATTGTGCTCCCGTGGATTCATCAGAAACTTATACTGAAGGAGGACAAACACAAAAACATCTGAAAATGTCTGAGAAGCTTTCTAAAGGTTTTCGCCTGAATAGAGTCGACTGAGTGTTTGTTTAATGGAAGCTGTGTTTTTGAACCGTGGTTCTGATTCAGAGCAGCATTCTTTGTTTTGTATTTCCCGACTCGCTGACGTATATTTTGCCCTTTCTTGTTGTTTCTTGGCACAGCTCTGAGCTCAGCCTGAGGAGAGGTTGGTTTCTTCTTGTGCTGCAAACTTTGTTTTTATTTGTGATTGTTTAAAATTATCAAATGATGTCATTATGCTCAAATTTGTTCAGGTGTGAAAACAAGAGGAGGATTTGGATCAGCTAACTCTAACTAATCTTTGTTTAAATGTTAAGTTGAGGAACCTCGACACAAAAAAGCCCTCAAAGGAAAAAACAAACAAACAAGGAAAATGCTAAAAAATTCAGAAAATGACCAAAAAATGAACCAAAAACACAAACGTGAATATAACACATGTCAAACTGCCGGTGAATAAAGTAAATTAAATATTAATAAGTCGCTGAAATTAGAGCACAAAATTACAAGTTTAAATTTTTAATGACGTGCAGGATGCTGAAGAAGCATCCTGCGATTAAAGTCTAATTTACCTCTAATTTCTTTTGGAGCTGCTGCTGCTTGGTTTGTATAGGGCGACTAAAGCAGACAGGGGGCCCCGTTGTCGTGCAGGAAGTGCAGAGCGGGCCTCGTGTCACGCCGCCTGTGTGTTATTAGGTTTAAGTCACGACTGTGTTCACATCGTGTTGTTTAGACAGCGATTACAGACGTCTGAAAAACCGTCGAGTCCCTGACTTGTACGTCTGCGTCGGAGATAAGAAAAGAACTGCAGACATGTCAACAAACCGTTGGCAGCATGTATGCAAATACACCTGTTAGTCAGGGAAGCCGAGACATGCCTGCATTTCTCTGTGAGCGCCGAGCTTTAATACTCCGGCTGTGACGATCGCAGGCGCGCTCTCCTCCGCCGAGAGCTCTTTTCCCTGATCACATCCTGGAGAAATCCACGTCTCAGCTCTGCACTCCCATCAGCCTTTTCCCTCCTCACATTACTCAGAAACAGTCTTCAGTATTCAGCCAAGAGCAAGAGGTTCTCCGACCTGTTTGTCCCTAACGTTCAGCCAGAGGAGCTCACAGAAGTGTTGTAAGGACTGGCGCCTCTGTGCTGGTATGTTTGTTTGTGAGGGTGGATGAATCCCCCACCAAACACCACCAGCAGACCTGATCTACCTACAGGTACCTGAACATGAGAGACGGCCGAATGCAGGACACCGAGGCAGGTTAAACAAACAGCAGGTCGGTTATACAAAAAATAAATAAATGAAATGCAGGGAATCCTTTGAGTTGGTTTAAACAAAAACAGGAACCCAGACAAAAGAGGCCGCGGCCACAATTTTCCCTCGTCTTCGATCTTTTCTTCATTCGATGACGTAGAGATGTAAAGGAAGGACGTGAACGAGAACCCAGATCAGATCATGAGACTCTCCCACAATGGCGGCTGTTGCTGATGGAGGTCTGCCGTAGAGGAACTACAAAATTCTGGAAGAGGACTACAAAAAGCTCAGCATGCCTTACTGCCTTGTTTCATCCACATCCAACAGTCTGTGAAGCATTCCTGACCTTTGAACTTCCAGGGGGGCTGTGGCTCAGCAGGTAGAGCAGGTCACCTACTAACTGGAAGGTTCGTGGTTCAACCCGTGGCGTCTCCAACCTGAACGGTGCAGAATCCTTGAGCCCCGAGTCGGTCCGTGTGTTTGTGTGAATGTCGGATAAAGTGCTAAAATAACCAGCCTGTTTATTCTGAACTCAAACTTTACATCGGTCTGATTGGTGTCCTCATTTTCCTCTTCCACAAATCATTCTGTCGCTCATACCAGTGAGCCAAGTTTAGTCCTGCCTGTGTGAGTACCAAATACATTATTAATGAATAATAATGACATGTGGTTAAGTTTAGGAACTAACTGTGACTGGGTAAGGCTCAGAAAAATGTAATTTCAGGTAAAAAGCCTTGGTTTGGTGGTTACCATGGTGACGTCTCCCCTTTTTCTGGACAAATATGTGCTTCTGACATGAAATACAGTTACTAGTGAAATACCTTACTTACTATGAAGTGTTCACAGACATGAAGAAAACATAAAAACATTAACGTGAGTTTGCGACTTCTTTCCAAACTGGGCGAGCAGGTCGCTTTACACAGAGGGACCAGTGAAAACCATCGCTTTGATATCAAACTGAGATCATTTAAAGGAAAAAATTGAAATGAAATGTGAGCTTAGCTGCTCGTCCTGCTGGAGAGACGCTCCGGAGCCAAATGAATGATCATTCTTAACGATGCAACACAGCGACGCCCACACCGAGGACACAAATAGTTTGAGATTTATTATTGTGAACGTCCAACAGAAACACGCAGTCGTGGTCTGTTGGCGATTTCTAAGGGTTAGGGTTAGCCCCTAACCCTAACCCTATGGACTGAACAGGAACTTCTTGCATACATTTAAACACAAACTGGTTGGTGTCCGGCCACAGACACCAACCTTAAAGAATAGCTCAAGGGTTGAGCCCAGGGTTTGGGGAAGATGAAGCTTATTGTGATCCGGCTCTTTCCAAATGGCGTGTTATGATTGAAAGAGCCTCGGTTTGGTAACAGGGATGATTGTGGCTGATCTGAGACAGGAAGAGGCATCGGTGTGGGACTGAATCAGACCTGATGCAACCAATCTGAGTCAGTATCAGTGGATTACTAATCTGTGTACAGACCTCGTCGAGACAATAGACATTGTAGAAGCTCCAGCGCCGCGTCGCTAAGTGAGTGGAGGCAAATATTTGAGCCAGCATGTAAACTTTTGACCCTGAGTGAAGATCCAGATTAAATTCCAGCGGGGTTTTTAAATGAATCGTTCCACCCTGGAATAACAGGAGTTCAAAGAAATCATTAAAAATCATTAAAAGTTCCTGTGACATCCATGGCCGTGATGAGTGGATGTAAACTTCAGACCACAGCTGTCTAACAGATTTTATCACAGCGTGGCGTTCCAGCGACGACTCGTCACAAAACATAAAACAGCATCTGTTTTCATGCTTTGTGACAGCTTCATGTGTAACTTGTACATTTCAACAGGACTGCTTGTGTCAGAAGCAGAGGGAGCTGGAGGTGTCACCATGGCAACCAAAAATAACAACAGTCAAACACACCTCGACCTTAACTTAACCTAAACCTTACCCAGTACTTCCCAATGCCCGACCCATACCGGCCAACACATTTGAAATGGATTAATGATCTGAGACTCGTGTGATTTATAAACTTTAGTCATATCTGAATCATACGAGAGCAGAGCGACGGACAAGGAAACAATGTTTCTCCTTATTCAGAATTTATTATCCTGCAGATATTTTCTGGTCACTTCACTCAGAAAACCTGTTTGACCACAGCGAGTGGACACACAGAGCAAAAGCAAGACCGGTGAAAGCAAGAAGATCATCAGAAAGACGGGAATGTCCAAAACAAAGGAGGTTACAATCATCACTTCAACCGGGACACAAGCACAACATTATGTCCTAAAAAGTCTGGATGCTGTTTGAAATATAAATAAAATCATTTAAAGCTGATGTTTAACTGATTGTAGCTCATTTTTAATCAACATGTCTCCACATGAATAAATTAAGTGTACAGGAGCCAGACCGGGCCGAACCCTCTGGGAGTCACTCTGGAAGCAAATATTTGTTATCCGATGTATCATGTTGGCTTCCACACTTCAAGGGCCTCCTTTGTTGCATTCCTTGTTCACACTGCGCAAGTGTTTTCAGCCAGTTTATTTCATCCTTATAAACTCAGTTTGGTCAAGGTACAAAAACAACTTGATTAGGTTTGGGAGAAATACAGGGTTAGGGGTCAAAACAGACGACTTTACAATAACAACCACAAACCTTTAAAAGTAAAAATATTTAATTTTGTGCACATGGATGTGAATCTGTACATATGACACGGGTCAGATGAAATAAAATTGTGTTCAGGAACAAAAATATCGGTGGAAATTTTTTGTCCAAGAACTGGACAAAAAAATGTGTCCAGAAAGACGAATCAAACAAACCGCTGTGAGACTGTTAACACTTACAGATAGAAGCAGGAAACAAAGAACAACCCGGCATTTGGTCTGACCCCCCCACAATCCCGTCTTTAAGTGATGACCTATGAACCCTGCTTCTATGTCCAAACTACTCTGCATTTATTAGGCTGTTGTGTATTTTTACATGCTGGGTTTTTATCACCACTGTTCATTTTAAAGCTCAAGTTTTCAACCTTTACGCTGTAACTCCAGCCCCGCCCATGCAGCAGTATACTAATGACTAACCTGGTATTGTGGATGGATTATCTCAGCTGTTCTCCTGACTGAAGTTTGGTCCGTTTACAGCACCCTGCCATGTGATTGCATTTGTCCCTAACCATCAGGAACCCTCACGTTAACTTTGATCCAGTGGAAAAAAGTTAGCGTTCATCCTCCAGCTTCACTGTTTATGTTATGCTAACATAGCTGTGTCGCTAGCGATCACGTAGCACATCATTATATACCAGCTAGTCCAACTTCAGTAACCCTACAAACGTCACTGCTGTTTAGTTTTCTGTCTTCTTTTATGTTGGAAGTGATAGCAGAGCTGTAGGATTGAATGTTTTCAGAAATCTCTCAGTCAGAACATCATGCTATATCATGTTTAGGTGGAAACTAGTGAGCTAACTTCCTGCTAACTT
>VUQR01003000.1:6536-19153 GCA_015108515.1 Hemichromis elongatus
CAATTAAACCAATTATATGAAAAAAAAAAGAACCAGAACCCAAAGAGAGAATTCTTAGTATTTAGCCTGGAAACCAAAAATGCATAAAGACACATAAAATATCTAAAATATGTTTGCTGTGATGTGAGATGACGACTTGAATAGCAGTGTACTTGTAGACGTGTCCTGCACATCCAAGCACCCACCCATACCATTTGCCCAAGATTAGGGTTTCTGGGTTAGTACCAGCTAATCCTAATAGGTCAGCTTAACTGTAAAAGTGTTTTCTGTGCTTTAGGAACCTACATATTATCAAAAAAGTGAGAAGGAACAAAACTGTTCAAAAGTACATGAACCATGAGCACCGATATGCTACCAGAACAGCAGTCTATCCTTCTGTGAAGAAAGTTTGGAGCTTGGCTAAAGAGAAATTCTTCCATTCGACTATTATTATTAGAGAGAAGAGGCTGATTCTGTCTCATAAAGTTAAAAGAACTAGCTCTATGCAAATTTCCCCCAAAATGTTTTTTTCTTTTTTTGATTTCATTTTGTTATTGTTCTTACGCTGGTACACTATGTGCTTGTGTGTGAAATAGCTGTGGCTATAAATAACAAAATGTGCGTTTTATTGAAGTTACGTGGATGTTTATACCCTTCGTGATGGTCTTTCGTATAATAGTGTGTGTGTGTGCGTGTGTGTGTGTGTGTGTGTGGTGAGGGGTGGTAATGAAATACTGTATATCATTAAAGAGCATCAAAAGGAGCCATTGAGTTGCTTCCTGGTGTGAGCATACCTCTCACCATTCCTCACGGCTCCCACACCCACCCCCTCACCAGCAGCTCTAAAAACTTCTCTCTCAGTAAGCTTGGACTCAGATAAAGTTGGAGGATTAATGAAGAGGCAGCACTTTAACAACAGCACAAAAATGACTTCTTTTACTTTTTGTGCCACTTAATGTCACCATATAAGGTAAAAAAAAATGCTCCAACGAGAAGCAATTTTTAAGAGAAGCAAAAGCAAAAGCTTTCAACTGAAAAATAAATGGTATCTCCACAGAGTTGGGGCGTTTCAGAGTTGAATCCTGAGGGGCAGAAGGATGAGCCGAGGGGTTTAAGGCACACCAGGGCCACAACTGTGAACGCATCAATAAGTGTCAGGGCAGTAAAGCCACACTGTGTGTGAGATTGGCCTTATTGATTTGCCTCTCTGAAGATAATATCTTCACTCTGTGTCTGTCTCCTAAAAATTCAGAAATTCAGCCAGTCAAACATCCAGTTTAGTTCTTAAATGCATTTGATACCATACCACATAATACATACTCTGCATCCAGGCTAAGTTAAATCTTTAAGTTGCAAGGGAAGTAAAAAAAACAAACCCTTGCCAAATATTATTGAAGCATCTTTAGAGGATTGTCAGAGGGTCTTACAGACTGTGGCGTGGCAGTGTCTTGACAGAGGTGGAATTCACTGCTCAGTATTGCAGTATTGTTCAGAGACCATATAATTCAACTATTCTTCATATGGACTCGGCTTCCCCATCGTCTAAATCCGCCTGCATTGGTCGGCTGGTGCAGGCGGACTTAACCTGCACAGCAACGTGGTCAACTAGACATCAGCTGCAGATAAACCTTAGTACTTTAACTTTGGCCCTCATTTGTATTCCTACATTGTATTTTTAAGTGTTTGCTATTTATTTAGATACAGTGCTGTGAAACAGGGGTTGCGATTACCTTTTCATAATGGGCCAGGCAGGTTTGGATAGCTTTTTTCCCTTGATAAATAAAATCCCCACTTAATTTTGTATATACTTGGGTTATCTTCATTTGATAATAAAATGTATTTGATGATCTGAAACATGGCATCACAGCTACAAGGTCGTGAATTTGACTATCCGGCCAGGGTCTGTGGGGGTTCGATCCAGGTACTCAGGCTTCCTCCTTCAGTGTGATGACGTGCAGTTAGTGGGGTTAGGTTAATTGGTGATTCTAAATTGCCCATAGGTGTAAATGAGAGTGTGAATGGCTTTCTGTCTCTCTGTATTGACCCTGCGTCAGATTGACGCCCTATGATAGATGGTATAAGCTCCAGCCTCCCTGCAACCCTGATAAAGGTAAGTGGAAGAGAAAGGATTGACCTAAGACATGTAATTCTGACAAATATGGAAAAATACAAAGAAAGAAAGAAAGCAGGAAAGATGTGAACACTTTATACAGCACTGTATGTATTATACATAAGCTGTAATGTGCTGTAATGTTCCTTTAATATCTATAAGATTTCTGTGGTACTTTACTATAGCTCCAAAAATACTCACTGCTATTATAAACCGTAACGCGATAACTTTAAAGTCAAATGTGTTAATCGTTATTGGCTTATGAAATCTGTGTGATATAAAACTTTTGTACGAATCAATAAGCTATTGTTTCTGGATTTCACAAATGTATCACATAATCTAATGAACATTTAGTTTGTTTTGGTGTTATTGATCGGAACGCAATAAGCCTAAAACTCCTTATTGATCACAGTGGCTAATATACATTTCTCATGGCCATGCTGCACACACCAGTCAGAACTTTTCTATCGAGTCAACAAAGAAAATGGACTTTTAGAGTCATTCTTTTTTTTTTTTTTGTAATTTTAATTTTAGTAATTTTAGTGCTTTTTTTCATTTGCAGAAAAGATAATTTGAGGTGTTTCCCTTTGCAACTCTCTGAGAAAACGTTTTGCTCTTCACCATTCATTAAAAGCTTGAGTTGCTATTTACATTACAGATTAAGAGTTTGCATATGAATCACTGAATTTGCAAAACTACTCAATATTTATCACAGTAGCAGATAAAATATTGTTAATCCTGAATCCTGTTTGAAAACGTTCTCTGGTGTCTCTGAGATGTGGGTAGATATGTTACAATTTATCTTACAGTACAGGTACAGTAGGTACAGCACAGTAGTTTCTTCCATTGTAAACAGCAAACTGCAGGACAGCACAAACTCATCACTCAGACACATATTAATTTGAGAATGCCCCACTCTATAGTAGTCCCACTGTAAAAAAAAAAAAAAATGACAGGAAACAAATTTGTTTTATACAAGCGGTTATAAATGTTCTTCTTCTTTCAGCTAGTCCCATTAGGGTCCATCACAGCAGATCATCCGCCTAAAACTCGCCTTCTCCCTAACATGCTCTTCCGTCACACCAACACCTCTGCTTGTCCTTCTTCACAAAATCCATTAATCTATTCTCAGGGCTCATTCTTTTCTTCCTGCCTGGCAACTCCATATTCAACAGTCTTCGTTCAATACATCTATTATTCCTTCTATGTACATGTCTGAGCCACCTCAGTCTTATTTGTTTTTGTCACCAAAATACTCGACCTCAGTTGTCACTCTCACATATTCATTTCTAATTCTGTACGTTCTGGTCACTCCCAGTCGAAATATCATCATCTTCAACTCCATCTCGAGCTCAGCCTCAGGTCTTTTTTGTCAGCGCCACCATCTCCAAACCATACATCATAGCAGGCCTCACAACTGTCCTGTAAACCTTCCCTCTCACTCTTGCTGCTATCCATCTGTCACAAATCACCTCTGGCACTCGCCTCCACCCACTCCACCCCGTGTAAATGGCTCATGCACTTTCGCTACCGCTGTGACTTTCATCTTCACTGTTACATCTGCCATCTTTAAAAAACAAAATAGATACAAGATGAGTACAAGAACAATAACTAACGATCCGGAATGCATAAAATTGTAATAAAATAAGCCCTCCTGCAGAATCAATACAAAATAATAATAATAACAATTAAATTACATAATATATATAATAATCAGAGTGGACATTTATCTAAAGTTAGGTTAGTGTAAAAGCAAAAAAGCACTAAATATCCCTTTGGCCTGGCTTCAGACCTGTAGTGCTTTGACCTAACATACTTAGTAGGCAATAGTTTAAATCAGCGGTCCCCAAACCCCGGGCCATGGACTGAGTCGTTTGGCACCGGGCCGCGAGAGTTGAGGTTCAGGTGTGAAAGTTATGGTTTTCAGGGTTTTTATTGGTTTTTTATCGTTAATATTTGTTGTTTTTATCGTTAACTCGGTTTCCCTGTGTCTTTTCCTGTGTGTTATGAATAAGTTTTCCTCTTTTTTTTTGTGCTACCGGTACGGGTTTTATTTTGTTGTTTTTATCCGCGACACCTTAAACGCTGGTCCGTGAAAATATTGTTGGACATAAACCGGTCCGTGGCGCAAAAAAAATGTAGGGGACCACTGGTTTAAGTGGCGATGTTCCTTGTTCTCAGTAGCTAAAAGCCAAAGCTTGAACATGAACATAACACTCAGGTTAAATAAAATAAATTTTAATAACTAACTTTATGTTGTTGTGCCCTCGTGCCTTTCACGGAAAAACATTACTTACACCTGTTAGTCAAGCTACAGTACAACTCATTCTAATCATCAATGGCATTTGCATTCCATGTGATGCCCATCCAAGTGCTGATGCTCATTTAATTTGCTTCCCTTTATCAGAAGCAGCAGAGGTAATGCAAACAATTCTGCCTTGTTAATTGAAATTTAGATTAATTAACTGATTGCCTTGTGAGTCCCATTTTTATCAGGCAGTACAAATCATATGTAAAGAAGCTTAAAAGAGTCTCTGAAATAGTTTTGTTTTGCCTTGTTCGTCCTTCAAAACGTGCAAGACTCCACTGAAATATAGATCGCTGTTGTTTTTCAAACCTTTTCTGTGTACCGTGTTCAAACAACTGTGAAACGGATAACAATAGATCTGTTGTATTCACACACCCGGAGGGAGAGGGTAGTTTGTCTGACAAACACTGGCTCTAAAGGGTATCAAGCTCCTTTAGTCAGACTACCAACAAAGTTAGTTGCTGCGGGATACTTTTTTTCTTGTGTCATTATTTCCTTGGACCAGTGAAACTAGATGTGAACCTATTTTCTCCAAGATTGTAGAACCTCCTGGATGTTCCGGTTGGAAGGAACTGTCCACTTCATTTACTCCTTCCATTTGTTAAGCCTTTTATGAAAGTCACGCACCATCTGCATGGCAAAAACACTTCTGGAAACTTCTCTAAGGAGGTGGTCTGCTACTCCAAAACATTCCAAGCCTGAGTTGTTCAGTGAAGAGCAATGTTTGAGGTTTTCAGCCACATGTGCGACCTTCGCTTTGTATTCCCCTGACGGCTCGTGATTCTCAAATGAATCAAACTGCATGCACTAGGTATATATGTCGGCAGGTTGACGTGGCCTGCAGTGTTTTTCAGTAAATTCTCAGGATGCTGTCAGATTGTATGGCTCAGCTCTCAGTGAGACACGAACTGCCAGTGCAGGGGCCTCCACCTGCTCCCTCTGGACTTAATTCGTGCATCGTTTTGTTTTGAGACAAATGCATGCCTAAAGATTTGAGCAACCCAAAAAGACACATGGACCTAGTATTACATCTGATGTCAGTATAGTGCTGTGTGTATGAGAATAAATAGGAAGAAAAAAGAATGAATAACCTCTGATATAAATATTAAACACATCATATGTCAAAGGAAGCTAAACTGGTCCTTAGTTTTTGTTATTTTGAGTTATTTTGACTTCTGCGGTCCAGTGTCCAGTGACGTTTCATGTGTCAGAGTCATGTGAAGGTGTAAATTGCTGTGAAGCTGCCAGGTCGATCTCAGGGCAGTTTCTCAGGAATGCACAAGTTGAATCACACAACTGAACTCTGACATCCGTACGTTGTTTTGTGGTCTCAACAGCTTACAAATGTGTAAGGAACAGCAGAGGTCAAGAAAGGTACGTGTCATATATCCACTGACTACAATGAAATTGCAGTACTTCAGAATTACGTATATATAGACTTGCAGGCAGTAAATAAACACCAGGTGCCAAGGCAAGCTGAAAACTAATCAGAATTTGATGGAAGCACTTTGGACAATTGCTCCTTAAAAGTACCAACTATAGAAATCCTAAATCCTCACTTTGACTTGGCTGGGAAAACAAACAGACTAAAGTCACCTACGAGTCACCAACCAGTCATGGCTGATAGTCTTTCACATTCTACATTATGATACTGGAAGACAGGAGTCAAGAATAAGCATCTCGAAACAGAAATCTAAACAAAAAATTGCATGAAAGATACGAGCTGACTTGTTGTCATCCATTCTTTAGACTACCTTCCACCTCACCATGATGGGTACCCTGCATAGAACATAAAATTATAATTATACATGCTAATTGGTCTCAGTGGCCAGCTTCTTTCAAGTGTCAATATAATGTAGTCTGAAGAAGATATTATAGTGAAAAACTAGACAACATTTGCCTTATAGGTTACACTGTAGCAATGCAATGAAATTAAGGCTTGCTTCTCATTGATTATGGTGTTATTTTTGTGCCTCTATTCTAAGGAAAAAAATAAATAAATTTCTGCGTGCAAGAAATGTATTTCAGTGTTTGTTATTATCCATATACACACACAATAACAGTCCCTCTCGCTCCGTTGTTGGCATTTGCTCTTGCTCAGATCTCTGTGTACACCATTATAAGTGTGCCACAAAACAAACCAATCACAGACTTGGATGCAAACATTCCGATTGGCTGTTACAGTCTCCAATCAGCTCGCTTGCTACTGCATTCCAGAAACACGCTCCAGAATGTAGTTAAATCCATTTTCGGTTAGTATGTTTAATTTTTTTTTTTTCAAAATATATAAATTTTTAAGACCATTGTTGGTTTTATTTAGTTTAAACCACTCCACTGGATTTAGCTACATTCCAGAATGCACTAGCTAGCGAGCTCATTGGAGACCGTAACAGCTAATCAGAATTTTTGCATCCGAGTCTGTGATTGGTTGGTTTTGTACAATAATAATATAATAAACTGATAACGGTGTACACAGAGTTGAGTGCGCATGGAGCAGAGATGTTGTGAGCGCAAACGATACACTGAGAGCAGGTCCGCAGATGTCTGTGAGCACACAGAGCAGAGATCTGAGCAAGAGCAAATGCCAATGACTCAAATTAAGCTTTTCTTCGCTCAAAATAAATTTCTCTTCAAAATGCAACGTTTGCACTTGCAATTTTTTTTTTTTTTAACGTGTGCTCAGAATAGAGGCACAAAAATAAAGCCATAATGGATGGGTGAAATAGTGACATACTGATTCATATCGAATCCTGTGAAAGTTAGAGAAAATCTAATATTGATTTATATTTGATATGCATTTTAGATCAGAGGTCAAACGTACTGCAATTTTATAAAACACTGGCAAATAGAAAAACACAGCAAAAACTCACGAAACACAACAGAAGTTAAATACATCAAGACAAAAATGCTGCAAAGGTTCACAAAATAACTTACAAAACACATAGTGTTTTTAAAGAGGTAATATTATGACAGACCAGCCAAAGACGTGATAAGCTAACCGTAAACAGCTAAGAGCAAAAATGTATCTACAGCATTATATGAATCGTGTTATTTAACACAAGTTAATAGGACGCTGGGGACACCTCCAGATCTACAGACAGCTTGGGTATACCCTGGTTATGATACTGCTAAACTGGAAGCCCCAATCTAAGCAGCAATGACACTCCTGAGAGAGGAACACTCCACCTACTAATGTGAATGTCCAATTTTTAGCTGGAGACACTTCTTTAAAAAGGTGTTGCCTTTGCTCCTTGAACAAACATTACCTCGAATCTTTTTCTCCCTGACAACACTGATGGCTCTTTGCGTGTTTTGGTTTTAGTCACTTCGGCAGCTCTTCCCCATCAAGTTATTTTCCTCCCAGAAACACTTTCATTGTTTGTTGTGGGGTTCTGATTTATTCTACTTCCACTATGTCTAATGTGCTTTTACAATCTTCTTCTATTTCCTGGTGTTTTGTTAGGTTGTATTTGACCTCTCAGGCGCACCACAGTGTCAAAAAGTCACAAAAAATTGGTGATTTTAAATTGATCTGGACCAGAGGACCATATTTGTTTAGAGTTGGTGGTTGTTTGTTTCTTCATTGGCTCCAGTCCAACTGGATTAACAGTTAGGAAAATAGATCGTTGTAGCTGGTAACCAGCCTTTGCCGTCCAGGTTAACCGTGCAGTGATAAGGAGTTGATACAACAAATGGGGTCTGTGTTTCCTTTTATGGAGCAACAAACAGGGTGTACAGAACTAACTGTTCTACTGAATCTGGCTGCCCTGTTAGCATGCAATTTACGTTACATCTTGCACACTTGCAACTGAGTCACTCACTTCCCAGAACAAGGACAATGCTATTTTCTTAAAGTGGATAGATTGCCCGGCACACAACTTATCACAGTGTATTTCACGCCATATCTGTGGTATTTGTATTGCAAATAAATACAGATGCTTTTACATTATACCAAACTCCCTCTAACAGAAAGTCTTGCCCCTTGGAAGTGATCTGGGTAATACATCTGGATAGTTATTTTGATTCCCCTATTAATGGGAAAAGGAGAGTAACCATTAATATCACTGAGAAATAAAAACTCCATGTATAGAATCATCGGTCAGGTCTAATAGAAACCCACCTAAAAGCTTTGGTGACTTTGCCTAAAAATAAGGTTAAAAAGTTTTTTTTTCTCTCCACTAATTCCTTCTCCAACCTCACATATGTGGACAACATTACTGCTCCAGCTTAAGTCCACAGCGCTAACATGATCAACCTGCCTGGCTTATATACAATAAACACTAAGCAAATACTAAATGCTAATTCACACTATGAATAGAGTGAGCCAAGTAAAACAATGCATGCACTTAGCTACATATTAACTAGGCCAAAGAGTATCTACGCCTGCAGCCATACAGCTGAAATTGTTGTGGCTGTGACTGTTAGCATGCTTCAGCTTCAGAATAATATGACTGGCTAACAGATTCCCCCAAATCACATCTTTGTTGTCAGCAAATGGTTTTGATTTGTTTTTTTGTTTGTTTTTTGCTTTTAATGTGAGATCTCTCATTTGTGCTCTGCCTTATGTTTTTTATCATATAGTGAAAAGTATTTTAGGAATATAATCCAATCCTAATTTAGACATTGTAAGGTGGTTATGAAATTCATCACAACCACGCAACCATACAGCTCTTGATACATATCCTCAGGTTAAAAACATGACTATGTTTGTTTATTTTTCTTTATCACGCCGTGACCTTCTGACCTTTCCCTCAAACGAGACGTCGAAAAGACCTTACATCAGTCCTTAAAGCTCACATTAATACCTACAAAGGTAACACCACCTTGACTTAGCAGCAGGGCTCAGCGTTGACACTGACAGAGCCTTTGTCTCCTTTCAGAGCTGTCAACCTTTGTCACGTCTCCTGCTGCCATTTCTCGCTACACGGTACTCCTTATTTCTTACGCTCGGGCTCAGCATGAACTCAGCTTTCTGTTCTCTTATTTGAAGCTGGAGGTCTCTCTGCAACGCTCTGCACACATTGCTGGCGGGCTGCCGCGTTACGTCAACACAGGTGAACGCAGGAGGGCAAGAGAGAGCCGCCACTACGGAGGAGGGAGCGGTGACATGATAATCAGGTGTTGACGAAAAGTGTCAGGGGTAATCACCGCTGTTTCTGAGTAAACAATCTCATCCTCTCTTTGAAATATAGAGGCTAACATGTCACAACTCATAAGCAGCAGCCTGCTGTTGTATATATAGTTTACATTCCTGTGACAAAGTTAGACACAATGAGTCCAGTACATGTTTTGACGGGGCTTTTGTTTTGGAGAAATGTGCTGTGCTTTGCAGTATGACAAATCTAGTGACCCGGTGTTGTGATAACAAGAGAGCAACAGATAACACCACATCCCAAACTATCAGATGATTAATTGAAAACGCAAAGGAAAATACAATAGTGCAGCGAGTCTCATTAACCGAAGAATGAACCATCATAACGAGCAATTAATGCAAACAACATCCAGCACTGATTGGCTGCCCAGCAAGGCTCTATGCATCACAGCACATGGAGGCGAATATTTCGATGTGATGATTCACATTCATACCGAACGCACTCTCTGTGTGCAGATTGAGAGCTACAGGGCTGTGAAAAAAATATCTGCCTCCTTCTTGGTTTTTTTAGTTCGTTGCATATTTGTCGCCGTTAAATGTTTCCAGTTATCAACAAAAAAAAATTATATTTGACGAAGCAACCATAGAAGAAACACTAAACATGGTTTCAAATAATTATTTCAGCTATTAAGGGGGAAAAAAAACCTTATCCAAACATGCCTGACCCTGTGTGAAAAAAGCAATTTCCCCTCATGAATTAACTGTGATTAGCCACATTTCCTTGGACAGCTGAGATGTGATAACTGCCAGATATGTTGACTCAACAAACTTGACTCACTTACACGGAGCCTGACTGACAAAGTGAAGTAAATTAAAAGATCTCAAAAAGCAACACAATCTAAAGAAACAGCTGAGAAACAAAGTCATTGGCCGACAATGGCTGAAATAATAAGTTACATTACAAGAAATTCTGCATTTTTTGGAAATAGTTTAACTTTTTTTCTCTTTTTTTCTGTTTGCGTCCTGATTTTTATTCTTACCTGTTTGTTTTTGTTATGTTTTTTGTTTAAAGAAAATAACAGGAAACAGCGCAGCGCCCCAGTAACCTTTTGTTGGGGCACCTTTTGAGCCGTACAGTTTCTTTTAGGTTACTTCTTCATAACAAAACTAGAGGAAAGGGGGGTTTTTTTAATAATAATAAGTCATCTGTCTGGGTTGGAGTTAGGAATTAGACCTCAATGACTGACAGGTGTCCAGACACATCGACAGCTGTAGCGGACAGGTGGATGTTAGGCCTCATCTTTGCTAATTAGAGCCATGAAACCATCCATCATGTCTGTGCTGTTGGTCCTTTTGGAGCCTTTTAATGAAATTATCCGACAAATAACATGGCTTTCTGTACAGTTCAGTAAGTTTGTACTTCAGCTTTGGTGAGTAAAATTCTAGTGTTGTATTTTGTTGCGTAGCGCCAGTTAGCAAGTATGTGTCACCGGTTTATGAAGCTGCTAGTGTTGTTTGCTAACTCCACTTTCTCAACCAAATATGGCAAGTTCTGGATTAAAAAGAAAAAAAAATAGAGAAATTTAATTTAATTGCCACAGCTAAAACACAAACAGTGAGCCAATTAAGGCAGCACATATTTAATTGTAGATATGTTATAATTATATAAGTAAGATTTCATATTCCGTGAAAACAAAACAAACAAAAACAACAACAACAAAAAATGCCAGGTCCTTAATTCCTAACTGCCAGCAGTCATTCTGGAAACATTGTCGTCTCCATTTCTATCTTTAGACTCATTGTTCGGATCGCTTTGGAGTCTCTCGACTTTTCTTTGTGCTCATATGTAAAATAAGTAACAGAGCATTTCACATTATGTCATGGAGTAAACTAATATAACAAATATCATAACAAGTTACTATCTGTGGGAGTAATTAAGAAATATATTGCATCACTTTTAAGAAACAGAACAAGTAATGTGTGAATTACAGAAAGTTTTTTTGAGTAATTAAAAAAAAATGGTGGACTTTAACTGTGCCTCACAATAAGAGACGAGGTGACATGAATATTTAATAATGCGCAACACACCCTACTTTGAGTTAGTGAGATTTTTGGAATACATATTTTAGAGAATTACCTTTTTTTTTTTTTTTACATTTAATATAGCTGCCAATTTATGTCGCTGATCGCTACAAAGCCCTAAAAGCATAGCATTTTAGAGATTCAGCCTAATTGTCTTTTGTTTATGCTGCGATTAGGTGCGCCTGGTGTTTGAGTGACAGAAAATAATGATTGAACTCAAACAACTCAAACTTTATTTATACAGCACAAACATAACAAGCCCTTTGTGGCCTTACCAGTGATGATCCACAGCATTCAACACATCATTCCTCAGATTCCCACTGGAATCCATTATTCTGCCTTCCATTATTCTGGCAGGTACAGTGCTCAAAGTCTTCTTTCCCAGGCAAACAACAGAAAAACCGGCAAAAAAACAAAACAAACAATAATAACAACCACAAAAAAAAAATCATGCATTTACTATTCTGTCTGCAGGTGAATATTCTGGCGGCTCTGCAGAAATATCAGCAGATGTTGGCAGAGTATTATAACCGGGAGGCATTTACCTATGACTCCTAACAGATAAGAACATAAAACAGGCTTGAGGTTAAAAATTGAATGCATTACATTGTTTAGATAATACCAAAACCTCAGCTGAAAGTTCTGTTGTGTTGTCATTAACAAATGCAAAAACCCATCAGCAGTTACTTATCAGACATCACCTAATCACAGCCAGTCACCAAAAAGATTTAACAGCACTGATTCCCCTGTGGAGAACAGTGTGTCATTGAACCAGTTAAGCTAATCTTCCCTCCTATCACACCTTTTCATGCCAAATAGAGGTGCCTAATTTCCCTTGTTGTTGTAGAAAATGTATTGCACATTAGTCTCATTTTATTTGAATTAAAACACTTCTTTCTAAGTCTCCGCCAGCAGACTCGTTCTGTTTGAGCAGTCAACTGGCCGGTATCTGACGATATGAGCGGGATAACTGCTGGAACAGAATAATTCTCTTTGCACAAACAAACAAGGCAACAAACTAAACAAAAAAAAAAAAAAAAAAAGAT
>VUQR01003000.1:24714-39546 GCA_015108515.1 Hemichromis elongatus
TCACAGTGCCCCGCTGTGTCCTGACAAACATTTAAAAACCTTCGTAGAAGGTGTGACGTGCTTATTCTTCAGCCTGGAAAAATGTCCCTTGTTTGGTGGAACAGATGTTTCTAGAGACATCTTCAGACCTTCTGTTATTAGATGATATTTATTTGAAACTGTCAGGGTTTTAGAGGACTTCTTCACTTAGCTTTACGTAGCCTTCAACAGGTTTCTGTAATGTGGTATGAAGCTGTTTGGGGAGTTAAAGACAGTGAGACTCTTATTCCTCAGTCAAGGTATATTTTTTTATGCTTTTACACTGATATTTATTAGGGTCACTGTAAATTGGTGTAAATCTGCAATGATGGCTTTATCCTTAAATGATGATTTAATGTCTTTGTAAAAGAGAGGCCAGTGTTACTTTGTCATGTTCAGATGTTACCCAGCATTTAATTGCTGCTAATCGGTCAACTACTTGGCAAAACAACAGGAATAATCTTTAACATCTTATTTTTACGAAGTCTGGAGAGAAAAAAAAAGTTTTCATACTGCTCTCGGTACTCATTGGCAGTAAAAAAAAAACTTCCTGGTTCTGGGTATCTCGCTCAGTTATGAATATTGTATAAACACAGAGCTTGTGGAGCTGAAAAACAGCATGCTGAGAAAACCCTTCCCTGGATAAATAGAAGTTCTGAAATGTGTGAGAAAGGTCGTACACGTCTCAAGGGGGAACCGAAGGAGTGTTTCATTCATATTTTAATGAATGTTCTCAGGTCAGGGATGAATGCACGCAGGAGCAGGTGAAAGGTGAAGCTGGTATAAATAGCTGGTGTGGGAAGGTGCAAAGCACAACCTTGTCCGTCCGTAGAAGAAGATAATTACGCTGCTGTGATCCAGAGTTATTGGCAGCTCTCTGTTAGATAATTACCATAGTTTAAAGGGCTTTCAGAAAGTTACAAAATCATCTGTGTTTTTCTGTGTATGTTATACCTTATTTCTCTCTGTCTTGCACATTTAGACCTTCCTTGACCCCCTTTCGTCTTTTGAAGTACAAACGGACATGTTGAGTCAAACTAAATTTAAGCAAAGTATAACAAATAAATATATAATACTGTGGCTGTCATTTAGCAATAAATGTATCTTTTGAAAAGGTCACACTGGTTCTTTTTTTTAAAACCCCCAGTCGTCCTCACAGACCTTTGTCAGTACTGGGCTCTTTAAAAAAAAAAAAAAGTGCTTTTAGAATTTCTTTTGAGAGAAACGCAAATAAAGTTTGACGCCTAGAAAAATAACATCCCTGTAAGGAATTTCAGAATGAAGAGATAACACCATTTATCAGATTTGACTGGATGTGCTTCTTCTACTTCTTTGGTCAGTAGCTTTTATTTATGACAACAGAAAACTTTTATATGATTGAATGATTTAAAAATGACACTGTAAAAAAAAGAAAAAAAAAGAATGACTGCTGACATGTCTGTACAGAAGAAACATGACTGAAAGGGTGGGAAGTTGTAGTATTTATCAAGTTCCACTGCACACTTCCCTAGCCTGGAAACACCCCTTAAGTTGAGACTGTTGATATTAGGCTTGATTTCCTAGTTCATCTTTGTTTCCCTTCCTTTTGACCGTCTGTCCATGGTAACTTTATACCTATGATTTCTGCAAAGGGCCTCTTTTCAGACATCCTTGCTGCCCATAACTGCACAGAGCTGGAATATCAAACCTTTTCACTACTCAAAAGCCCAGCTTTTTTTTTTAAAATTGCCTCTCGAGGAGAAGAATCTGAAAACTGACTTGTTTTTAGTGTGGGCGAAGAGAACAGAGATTTTGGAAGCCCACTCAAATACATTTAGGAGATGTGTCAGTAAAATACAGCTTAAAATACAGCTCTACATGCTGATCGCTTTACTTGAAATCTCTTTTGCAGATGTTGCCTGTTTTGCTTTAAAACTGAAAAACATTAGGAAATTATTTAAAGATTTTTTTTTTGTGTATTTTGATTGATGGTGGGGAGGGATTTTTACCACCATACATCGGGGATTTGGTCTCAGATAAGCAGAGAAGAAACGTTGCTACTTTCCTTTTGCAACTTATTGCTGCACAGCTGAGACTTTTATCTTTAAACTCTGCACAAATATCAGTACAGATATGGGAGCAAGGTCCTGAGCTAATTAAATCTGTAATCGCTTTGTACTTTAACAACACAAAAGGAGGATGAGGCTGGCGTACGATTCAGTTTAAATGAGGGCCTGTGGACTGTTATTATATAAGGATAACTAACTGGGTCAGAGATCTTTAGCAGTAAGAAGGGTTCGTGCACACCTGCAAGATGAAAGTTTTCCTCAAGGAAGCTGCAATAATAATGGAGAGAGAATAGCGAAAGAGGCTGGAGAGAACTACATGATAGTCTTGTCAATGGTACGGCATATAGGTGCTCTATTTTGTCTGCAGGGGTTGAAGTCAGTGGGTCTGAAAGGGGGAGGTAATACGCTTCAAGAAGGAACCAGGGTGAGAGTGCAACCTAATGGAGGGTTGAAAAGCAGACCAGCAGAAGTCAGTGAACACTTCAAATCTTTTTCCATTTCATATAAAGAGCTCATTCTGCCCTCTAGTGGAAATCTGAAAAACCTACATCAAAATGCAATTCTGGTTTGTGTCACACAGCATCCCTTCCTGCCACTTTCCTCTTAGCTTGTTTCTGGACAAATTTAGTTTTGTTTCATTATTTTTATTCATTTCCAAATATTCTTGCTCATGCCATGCGGACCAGGATTGAATCATCATCTCGTGCCATTCTACCGTTCTTTTCTTTTTTTTTTTTTTTACTGTGGGAAGTTTCATTTTAAAAGATTTATCTTTCAGCATCAGAAGATTTTAGCCCTTGGAAATGTTCATACACTTGTATTTTTTGCTGATATGTTGCTTTGAGCTGAGCGTTACTGAAGCCTACATCAGAAATATTATTGACACCAAAGTTACTGTTCGGTGTAACAAGATCCAAAATGACATGTTACCGTAAACCGATTACATCTTTCAGTGATGCAGTTCGAGTCTTTTTGGACTTTTTTTGTATTGTCGTGTTTTCATATGTGTGTCCTCCCTAGGATAACTGTGTGGGTGTGTGGGTGTGAAACTATGGCCTAAGGTTTATAATTAAAACTGGTAATTATGTGACAATGCATTTCAGGTCATGTTATGGAGAAACAGAAAAAGCAATGTAATGGGTAGTGTAATGGATTACTTTCTTCAGCAAGTAATTAAGTCACATGCTGCATGTGTATACCACACACTCTTGGAATGGCTTTTTAATTAATATGTAAGTCAGGTAGGGTATCGGTTGAGTAAAAAGGGTAAAATTATAATGTTTGTGTAAATGTGAAGTATAATGTTTTTCTGGTATAAAGTCAAATAAATGAAAAGGAAAAACAATTCAGGACTGGAACTGAAGCTGACATTTCCTCTCACGAACAATGCAGTCCTAACGTGAACAACGCATGCCCTGTAATATTACAAAATATGCTTGTTCCATAAATGAAAAAACAAACACTGTTATTATTTTATGTTCTATATGTTTAGCATAAGACTAAAAGTTTCCACATTTTAACTGAAGCCGGCTGCTTCTTCTTTGTCATCCTTGTATGCTTTAGTTAAATACCAGCAGGTGGCTGAACTTTTTGAAGCTGCATGTTTCATTTGATGATATTATACATATTATGTAACAGGTATTGTTATAATGCCATGTCCTACATCCAAAGTCACCTTTCTTGCAGTGCTTCTTTTAACCAGATGCTACTGAACCAGAGAGAGGGATTCGCTCAAGTACTCATCCTCGGCATTTGCAGCCGTGTGTGCATTATTATTCCTGATCTGATAGGGTAAAATGAGACTGCTAAGGGTTAGTGGTTTTCGGTTAACGAGACGCAGTTTACATTTCAGCTCAACTTTGTAAGTTGGTTTCACTGATAAATAATTGCCATTACAGTTACATGAATCCTACTAGTTACATAAACAAAACATAAACTAAAATTATTTTCATTTTAAGGAATAAAACCTGACTCTTGGAAACCCATTTTACTTCTTGTTTCCTGTCCTTTTCTGGATGCTGTTTTCCTAGCAACAGTACTGCTAAAGGTGAAAGGGTGGGAGGTTGATTAACTGCAAGTGGGGGGAGGGGGGAGTAGGGTGTCTGGGGTGATGGAGGTTCCCAATTACTTTCCTGGCTGCATGGAGAAGAGGAGGTCAAGACCCCTTTTCAGCAGACTTATAAGTGTGAGTGGTTTGCCCTTGGCCTGGGCCTATACAGCTCCAAACTTGGCAGTTGTGAATTAAGTGAAGTGACATAACTGTTCGGCACTGGACTGAATAAAACCCCTTATACACTTCCTAGTTGATTTTATTCAGCAGATACAAATTTAGCAGGGCAAATGAGCTCTTAAATAAAAGGCCATGAGTTCAAGTCTAATGGTGACTGAGCCACTCATCTGAGGAAGAACCTCATCTAGCTTGAAGTAACTAGACAAAAATAAAATTCAAACTTGCTATAAAGCTTTGCATGAGACACGTCTTACTTTTTATACATGACTAACTCCTTCCTGGAGATTTACCTATATATAATAATGAAAATCAACAGACATCTTTTCAAAGACTGTCAGTACACTTTAGGGATTTGCAACAGAAGACTAATAAAACAATTGCTTTCATCTGACTGGTGAGTCAAAAGCGTAAGAGTATGAAGTCCATGTAAAAGTGTGATTTTTCTAAACCAATATGACCAACCAAATATATACTGAGGGAAAATATTACAGAATTAAGCCTAATTTTGGAGCCTCCAATGTGAAAACACTCACAATGTAGGGTGTGAAGCTCTCCCAAAACTATTTTAAAAAGCAATAACGGAAAATCAAAATGAAGCTGCTTAGAAATAGCCAGCGGTCAATGGTAAGAATTATTTTCCCAGAACTTAAATATCATCAAATCCTTTTTGTACAATTCTTGAATTCATTATTGCCACTTTACTTTAAAAATTCGTCAATTTTGTAAATTACTGAAAAAAAAAAGTAAAGTGATTTTAAGCAATTAGCTGATTTTCTTTTAAACAGATAAAAAATGCTCCTGTACGTATGTACGTACGTTTGTACGTCAATCAAATAAATGAGGCGGTGCTCTCATTGGATAGTAGAAACGCCTTAAAAACATATCTTTGGTGTGATTGGACAGAATTGACATGGCAACAAGATGCGTGGTGATGCAAATTGGTGACATTTCTGCCCCCATAAGGCTGCCAGCTTTTGGGCTCTCTACCAGCTAGCTAATGCAAACAAAGTGGCCAGTAAGGGGTTTGTGTGTCTGTGTGTGTTTGTGCGGCCATCTCTCTGCTATTAGCTATCCTGATACCCAACACAAAACCCTCTTTACTTATAAATCTTCTCATTTCTTCTTTGGTAGTCATACAACAATACAAAACTGAAGTTGCTTTGGTGAAGGTAAGACATTTCTTTCCTTTACACGACCGCACTGGTTTATCCAAAATGGCTTCTGCTAGCTAGTAAGCTAAAATAGAAACGTCTACCGACAGCTTGCTTAAGCTAACTATAGCATATTAGCTTAAGAGCCGGTGGATAGCCTAGCTTGCAGATGTCTCGGCTAATTTAAATATAGGTTGAAAATGGCGTTGTCGCTTAGCTACTCCCAACTAAAACTTTAAAGTAAACAAACGTGTTCATGCGTCCGCTAAATTATTAAATTCACGAGACTCATCACACACTTCGCTTCAACACTGGTATGAAATCTGTAATCCCAGCAACGGGATGGGATGGCGACACGAACAGTCGGCTGTAAACGTTATCCAGCCAGCCATGCTTGCCCTGCCCTGTTTCACTGCAACGGTGCAGCGCTGTGTATGCACACTGGTCCTCTTTTCGATCTATAGTAGCAAAGCAACACAAAGCACCAACTGTGGAGAGCCAGTGTAACGCCAAGCATCTATTTCCCCGGAGCGTCATCCGTCTGATTTAACACTTGGTAAATTGTAGAAAACTATAATGATCAAACTCGATTATGAAAAAGGAAAAAAAAAAAAAATCTTAGCAATGTCGTGACGTAGTTTATGGCTTTAGAGACCTACCAGGCTAGCTAATTAGGTTAGCCGGTTAGCTGACGCACCTTTGCTTTGTTGCAGCCGAGCAAAGACATGCACAAATTTTTTTTATTTCGATATTTAATATCATTTGTTCATGCCACTTATTCAGTGTTCAGCAAAGACATCTGTAGTGCGTTCGTGTATTTAACTAACTTTAGGACGGAGGCAGGTTTATGTTATTTATTTTATTTATTTTTTGTGAATGGCTGGGCCTCGGAAGACCTAGTCACGGGATTGTTTATCAGTCTTGTGTAGCTAGCTAACATTGTCCTTGGGTATTGTAAAAAAAAAAAAACCTAATCGTGTCCCGTTTAACGTTTGTCCAGTCGTGTAGTCCGTGCCTGTCTTGTTTTCCCAGAGCCCCTACAGTGGCTAATTGTATTCCCTTCTCTCTTCCTCAGCACCGTTTTCCCCATCCCTTCCTATTCTTCTTATTCTTTTGAGTATTCTTCATTGTCAAGCCGCCAAAGTGGAGAGTGTGATTGCAGAAGGGGGTGCTTCTCGTTTCAGGTAATAAGTCATGGCCTGTACAGGAAATGCCAACATGGAATTTTTTTCTTCCCATGGTTAGCCCTCTGCTAGCATTTTTGAGCAGGAACTTCCGGCCTATAGAACAAAGCAGGATGTGGGAAGGCTCAAAATGGCTGTCAGGCAATTCTTTGTGAGACCTTTTGAAAAAGGGGGTTGGGTATACAGACTGATCCTTAAAAGGGTTTCTGCCCTATTGGTTGGATGTTGGTAAAGGCAGCACATGTGCAAGCAGAGGTGGCCAAAATTACAATCATTCTTCACTTAGGTTATAATAATCATTATATTAAGTCACACGAGTACAAAAAGTCTTTCAGCCGTAATGCTAATGAAAGCTTGAATATCCGTTGTGTAGAACCCAAGCAGAGTTTAAACAAAAAGAATTTTATAAAAACTGCCTAGCTGCTGTTGCTTGCATTGTAGTTGGGTGCCGTCCCCATCTAAACAGAGAAAGGGGTACAGTCGGGATTTGGCAGTTGTAGATCAGCTATAGTGGGAGACCACTTAAAAAATGTCACATTAATGTCTGTTGTTACCTCTAGTAGATTTTGTGCGATCGGCTGATAAGCTGATACCTGGTCAGCTGACTTATAGAAAGCAGATTGTCATGGATAATTTCCAACCCTTAGGCATTATAAAGGTGGAATTCAGAGAGCAAATTAAAATTATTGTAACCAAAGTTAATTTCAGCTCCACTTAATGTTACTTGACATCACCCATGAGCGTCACAGCTTATCTGTACCAGTCAAACATACTGCTTTACTGTAAACCTTACCACACTACTGCTGATTGTAGCACTAAACTGCCTGACTGTGAATAACAGTTGGTATACTTGTTGTTTTGCAAGACCTTTCAGAGTAAGTAAGAGCAACACATCTATTGTATAGATCCAATATCTGTCCATTAAAACTATAAAATTAATTGTCATACTGTTATATGAAAACTTTAAAATTTCCCTTTTAAATGTCACAAAGTACTCATTGACTTCAGAAATAATCTTCTCCTTTTTTTGTCTCTGAGCGGCTTCATCGCTAGTTCTTTTCTTTCCCTAGGAAAAAAGTAGCCGTACCTTTAGCTAGCAGACCCACTGTTAAGAAAACTGTGCAGAAACAGTTTTGCTGATGCTGTGTTTGCTGATATTTGTTCAGCTGTTTAAAAGATTCATTTAAACATTGCAGTTCCAGGTCATTCTGCCCAATTTTTATCCCCGAGTATGGAGCTATAAATTCTATTTTTGTTTCTCCTCATGTACTATAAGCACCAGCGATCGTCTTTTCATCCTATTGGCATTAATTTAGTTCTCGCTTTAAGTAGAAGCTGTTTTGGAAATATGAACTACCAATGTTTCAGAAGAGAGTCACGTGAACAGATGAACGAGCTGGTTGATTAAGGAGTGCTATAACTTAAGTCTAAACGGCTTAAGGAAACTGGACACTGTGAATTCTATCCAACAATGACATAAAAGTTAGTGCTATAGCAGAGAACTACATTTTACAAAGTTGACTTTGTATTTGGAGTTAAGCTTTCCTTCTCGCAGGTGGATTTACTTGTTTATTCTTTTACGTAAAATGCGTTTGTCATGCATTTCATAAATATAACAATTCTTTGGCAGCAAACACAAACCGTTACTGGCATAAGTGCATAAAGCTCTTGGCCGGGCCTAGCCCTTACTACTCTTCAGTTTATAGTTTCATTTCTATTAATTTGTGTATTCAGTGCTTTATTGGAATTCCAATGACCTTTGTTCTTCTAGCGATTACAAAAACTAGATGATAGTTGTAAATCCAGTGATCCGTTGCAGCGCTACACAGTTTGATTTAAAAGATATTTTGTGTTGTGGTGTGTTATTTTATATCTATATAGCTCTAGTTAATTATCTAACTGCAGTTTTTAAGAATTTCTTTTTGTGAGTGCTCTCTTTCTCAGTGCTTTAGTGCAACTGAAGGTTGAATGAAAAAGCACACCAGTGCTGCATGAATTTTAAGTGTTCCACTGTGTTGTTTACTTCTGCAGTGCTTCTTCGGGGGGAGGAGGTGGTAGGGGTGCACCTCAGCACTATCCCAAGACTGTCGGCAACAGGTTTGTCTGCATACTTAATATATAATAAATGGATGGTTTGTAATAAGGAACCAGTAGGTATTTTTCATTTCCCCAACAGAAGAGATTCACTGGAAAACTTGAGTACCCTGATGTCATGCAACATGATAGCTGCAGGTTATCCAAATGTGTTTAGTGTCCTGAGACCACTTTACAACTAAAGATTAAGATTTTAACAAACTGGCAGTGGAGCATTAACTCGTGTGTTGACCATTTAAAAGTATTTTTGCCCGCCTTTAGCGAGAGACTTGTTTTTATCGAAAACATGAATTTGAATTATTGCCGCTCTACTGTGTGCTCCTGAGGAGTCAGACCTGCGGGGAGCACTGTTGTGATGAGTGTGGGCTATTATTTAAGCTTTATGGTTGAACAATTGCGCATTTCTCTTCACCCCACCACAAATTGAAATTCTGTGCCAGTGTACTCAATCTCTTGCTTTTGTATTTCTGCAGCGAGTTCCTGGGGAAAACCCCAGGGCAAAGCGTTCAGAGATGGGTTCCTTCACGAAGCACTAGACGAGATGTCAACTCCAGCAACGAAAAAGAGCGACACGATGCAATCTTCAGGAAAGTGAGGGGGTAAGGTTCAAGTCCCGATGCGTATTTATAGAGTTGACTGAGAGATACAGAGAGAGAGAGAGAGCTTTTTTTGTTTTTATTTCTACTTAACCCATTTTGGTTGTGTACAGACTCTCCAACTTCATCTAAACAGATTAGTGTTTGTTCTATGGGCTTTGTGTGAATGAGAGTGAGACAGATGTACTAGTGAGGAAGTGGGAGAAGGGAAGTCTCAGGTGTGATTTGTGACAAAAGGATAGAAGCAAGAATGAAAGTGACGATTTACAAGACGATGGTAAGACCTGCTATTATGGTTTGGAGCCTGTGGTAGTAACAAAAGAGACAGGAGCCTGAGTTAGAGTTGGTAGAGCTGAAGATGTTATGGTTTGGATTGAAGGTGACCAGTTTAGCCAAGATTAGAGGGGAGTACATCGGAGGGACAGTTGGATAGGCAAGGTTGAGATGGTTTGGATATGTGTAGAGGAGGGATGGTGGATATATTGAACAGTGTTGAATACGGAGCAGCCAGGCAGAAGGAGAGAGGACGAGCACAGAAGATTTGTGTAGCGAAGGAGGACATGCACCTGGACGATGTGATGGAGGCTGATGATCTGCCTTGGCAATCCCTAAAGCAGGGGTCTCCCAACTCCAGGCCTCGAGGGGCGGGGTCCTGCAGGTTTTAGATCTCACCCTGGGTCAACACACCTGAATCACATGATTAGTTCATTACCAGGCCTCTGGCGAACTTCAACACTTGCTGAGGAGGTCATTTAGCCATTTAAATCAGCTGTGTTGGATCAAGGACACATGTAAAACCTGCAGGACCCCGGCCCTCGAGGCCTGGAGTTGGAGACCCCTGCCCTAAAAGGACTTGCAAAAAGAAGATAATTTTGCTTTTTATTATAGTGTTTATGTTTATACCTCCAGTAAGTGTTCCCTTTCTAATATTTAGTCTTGCTGCCCCTCTTTTCTTTTTTTGTTTTGTTTTATCAGCATACTCAACAAACTCACGCCTGAGAAGTTTGACAAGCTATGCCTTGAGCTCCTGAATGTGGGCGTAGATTCAAAACTCGTCCTTAAAGGAATCATCTTGCTGGTAAGCACTTAGCTGTATTCTTTGGAACGCAGCTAAATGAAAATGTATTAATCTATATTTGGCTGGCTGCTGTGAGTGACTCATACGCTACGTGCTTTAATGACCTCCCTGGATTTGTTGTTGCGTTTCAGATTGTAGACAAAGCCTTAGAAGAGCCGAAATATAGCTCGCTCTATGCTCAGCTATGTCTGCGCTTGGCAGAGGACGCACCAAACTTTGATGGCACTTCACCTGAGATCCAGACACCCCAAAAGCAGAGCACAGTGAGTCTCACTGATGTTCTGCTGTAAAATATTCTTTTTAGTTTGTGATACAGGACATTTTTTCTGTTTGACCCTGCTGTTTGTTTTCCCGTGGAGGCTGAATAAAGTTATTGGGAACACTTTACTTTTGAAAAGGATAATTGTTTTTTTCTTAATGATTGTTTTTTAAATCCCCATTTATTCAGGTGAAAAAAAAATCCTACATCACTTTTTGTTAACCGTTATGGAAATGCCATGAATTTATAAACTGTCCAAAAAGTGGGTTTCATCTTGTTTTTGTAGACCTTCAGAAGACTGCTGATTTCCAAGCTTCAAGATGAATTTGAGAACCGCACCAGAAATGTTGAAAGTAAGTCGCCGTCTTTGTGAATCTCCCAAGAGGTCCTCACGATGTAGCTGGTTACATAACCTTTTTGTTGCTTACCTCTGCTCCTCTTTTCCCTTCAGTCTATGACAAACATGACAACCCTCTTACTTCGGAGGAGGAGGAGCAGCGTGCCATTGCCAAGATCAAGATGCTTGGCAACATTAAATTCATCGGGGAACTTGGCAAACTTGACCTCATCCATGAATCTATCCTTCATAAATGCATCAAGACAGTATGATATTTTTGTTTTTGTGAAATTGTGTTTAAAAATCTTATCTTTTAATTCTGGTATTGTTATTTGCAAGATTAACCAAAAAATAGTTCCATTACACTTTTACAATTTCCCCTTGTTTCACTGTGCTCTGAAGCTTCTGGAAAAGAAGAAGAGAGTCCAGCTCAAGGATATGGGGGAGGATCTGGAATGCCTCTGTCAGATAATGAGAACAGTGGGGCCGAGACTCGACCATGAGAAAGCAAAGGTGACAGCTTTCATAAACTATAGCTGTGTGTAGTCTTATAGTATAAATACAACAGACAGAACCGTGAAGGCAATGAACCCAGCCAGTGTTAATGTAAATTCAACTCTAAAACTTTATTTACAAACTGCTCTTTGCTTACTTTGTTTTTCTCTCTCCATCCTTTTATCAGTCTTTAATGGATCAGTACTTTGGCCGTATGCGATCCTTAATGAACAACAAGGAGTTGCCCGCTAGGATCCGCTTCCTGCTGCAAGACACAGTGGAACTTCGAGAAAACAACTGGGTCCCCCGCAAGGCTTTCATCGACAACGGACCAAAGACAATTAACCAGATCCGTCAAGATGCAGTGAAGGCGAGTCCATTGTTAAAGGGTTGAGTTCAGTCTATTTACATTTCTGTACATTCACGAGGAGCCTCTTGTGATAAATGGAATGGGACAAGTAAGCAGACTATTGAAGGTTTCCACTCTGAAATGTGTTTAATTTAGTTCAAAGCTTTTAA
Source organism: Hemichromis elongatus (assembly GCA_015108515.1). NCBI lineage: Eukaryota > Metazoa > Chordata > Actinopteri > Cichliformes > Cichlidae > Hemichromis > Hemichromis elongatus. The sequence continues at coordinate 36,724 of VUQR01003000.1, forward strand.
TTGTTAATATTCAATTTGAATCCTGGTCTGTGGCAGAGTTGATGACTGATTCTGCCATGTTTGTCTTTGTAGGATTTGGGTGTTTTCATCCCAGCACCCATGTCACAGGGGATGAGGATGGACTTCTTCCTGGAAAGCCCTTTCATGCCCAGCAGAATGAAACTGGACAGGGAGACTCTTGGTGGATTGGCTGACATGTTTGGACAGATGCCAGGTGTGTTTTGTTCCTGTATCATGTGTACCTGTGTACCCTCTTTTTTGTTTTTGTTGTCTGAGGTCATCTTAAAACGTCTTTGTTCTCTCAGGCAGTGGTATTGGAACTGGCCCGGGGGTTATTCAGGACAGGTACTCGCCTACCATGGGACGCCATCGCACCAACCCACTCTTCAATGGCCACAGTGGCCACATTGCCCCTCCACCTCAGTCACAGTTTGACATGGGGCCCAAGTCTTTTGTTAAGTCCAACCAGGTAGGCTGCTTTTGAAAGTTTGCATTTGTTTAATCTGACACCGTTTCTTAAAGTTAAAGCTATCCAAGTTAAAGTTTTGTGGAAAAACCCGTTTAGCTGACCGTCTTTGGTCATTTGAATCTTTTATGCCCATGTGACTACTTATAGGTTCAGAACCAGCATTTCCTCAACCAGAACCAGAACCACATGGCCCAGCAGCAGGTCCAGTCTAAGGACATGCCTCCACGATTCAGCAAGAAAGGACAGCTCAATGCTGACGAGGTGAGTAGGTCGTACTTTGGCTGAGTTGCAGAATGTTGCCAAAAACAGCTGGGGGTTTTTTGTGTCATACTAAAAAAAAAAGATTTACACAAAGGCTGCATTCTGCTCTCCTAATGTCCAGTGTTGAGTCGTCATGCCCAGTGATTATAAAAAGACGCGTTATTCTGAGGAGTCCAACCTGCTGCTAGTCTTTCTTTTACTATCATCTCTGTCTTTAATCTCCTGTCTTTTCTGTCCCTCCTCCACTTCTCCTCTTTTTATTCAAACTGGCAACAGGGTCCGCTGACTGCAATTATAAGATATGAGGGCATTTTATTTATAGCTGATATGGAACTTGAGTTTCTTTTGTTAAATACAAAGACTAATGCTATTGTCTCCTTTGTTCATGATGCCTCATGGCCCCACAGATCAGCCTCAGGCCTGCTCAGTCATTCCTCCTCAATAAGAACCAGGTGCCCAAGCTCCAGCCCCAGATCCCGACCATGATGCCTCCCAGTGCCCAACCCCCACGAACTCAGACTCCCCCTCTGGGACAGGTATGAGATGGTCTACTCGTTTGTCAGTGAGTTAATCTAACAGAACCGTAGGTGAGATTACAAAATACTGGTTGTTGTATAACTAGCAGCAAACATTAAACCACAGATTAAAATGTCATTTTGTTGGAGAGCTGTATCTGTGAACTCAAATACACGACTTTTGGCCTCAGCCTCCACAGCTTGGCCTGAAGACCAACCCTCCGCCTATTCAAGAGAAACCTCAGAAGACTAATAAGAAACCACCTCCTGCAAAGGAGGAGCTTCTTAAAATGACGGTAGGGAGAACAGTTTTCCTTACATAAGCATCTGTTCCAGGCTGAAGCAACACTTACAATCATTTAAAATCCTCACGAATAAAAAGCTTTACCACAGCATCCTCGCAACCGAATCAAAGCTGCAGGTCAGTTTTCCAAAAAGTTTGCTACGCTGTCTTCTGAAAGTCTCGGCTGTAACCATAACAACAAAGCATTTTACTCATAGATGGGGCTGAGCCTCCCTGTTTAGCAGTTTCTATTCATCACAGGCGAAATATATTTATGTAAGCACTTTGGTGTACTGTAAGATCATTTGTTTGCTACTAAGAAGATGAATGAGACGTGAAGCACGTGCATACAGAGTGGATGGTAACACAAGATGTCCAAATGAGTTTGCATTATGCTGGGCGATCACAATGACCACGGTTCAGTTCTGTTCATTTGCTTCCCTGCTCCTTTTAGGAGGCAATCATGACTGAGTACTTGACCACTAAGAACCTGACTGAGGCTGTGAGCGGCGTGAGAGAGATGAAGGCTCCGAAGCATTTCCTGCCAGAGATGCTCAGTAAGATCATCGTGTGCTCCCTGGATTGTCCCGATGAGGACAAAGAGCACGCCAGCACTCTGATTCACATGCTCCGCACTGAGGGCCTCATCACTGGGGAGAACTTCATGCAGGTACGCATGCTGTTCATTCAGTATTGGAGAGGATTTCTGTGTTTGAGCACAAACACATTCATTATGTTTAAAGGCAAGAAAAGATCTTTTATTATTTTATGAAGACTAGTGTAACTATTTGACTAATTACATCATATGTCACAGAACCCAGAGGGGCATTGTGTCCTTCATGCTTGATGTTTTTGTTTTTTTTTAATTTTCCCCCCCTCGTTCATTTAGGCTTTCCTTAACGTCCTGGACCAGTGCCCTAAGATCGAGGTGGACGTGCCCCTGGTGAAGTCTTATCTAGCCCAGTTCGCGGCTCGGGCTATCATCGCAGAGCTGGTGAGCGTGGCGGAGCTGGCTCACCCCCTGGAGAATGGAACCCACTTCCCACTCTTCTTGCTCTGCTTGCAGCAGACGGCCAAGCTCAAGGATCGTGAGTGGCTCACCGACCTCTTCCAGCAGAGCAAGGTCAATATGCAGAAGATGCTCCCAGGTATGCCCCCGATCCATTTACCTTTTTTTTTTTTTTGTTTGTTTGTTTTTTTTTTTTTTAATTAAAAAAAATGTTTTTTTTGTTTTTTTTTTTTGGGGGGGGGGGGGGGGGGGGGTTATTGGCGCCCTCTTGTAAAAATAATTAGAT
>VUQR01003004.1:0-12921 GCA_015108515.1 Hemichromis elongatus
AAACAACAACAACAAGGGGGAAAAAAAAAAAAAAAAAAATCACAAGGGCCACTCACAGTTCAATGGCTTTGTTCCACATGATGACGTAGCCTGAGAGCATAAAGGACTCCACGTTGACAATGTGGATGTTCCCTCGTTCTGTGCCGATATACAACCATTTACTCTGGAAGGGCAGGTGGCAGAAAGTTATTCTGTGGACAGAAGGAAAGGAGTGTTAGAAATAGAGGAAATGGGGGAAAAGAAAACGTGGGCAAAACCTCAGAGGAAGACAGAAAGCCAAAAGCAAAAAGCTTCTTGAAAATCACCGTCTTATTCTAACACAACAAATTATGCAAAACTATGAGAGGATTATTTACCACTCCACTAGGTCGAAGCAGTCAAGATGAGAGTGGCAAACCAAGGAGATTTCTGAGTCATTCAATCAGACCCTTTTCCTCTACACCCACAGGATACACGAGGGCAAAGAGGCAGCCATCATTTTCTTTTTTTTTTCATTATCACCCACATCTCCTCCTTTTATCCATCAATCAGACTCAAGTTTAATGAGAGGTTATAAACCCTTCCCTCCTTATCCATTCATCTTCTTATCCCTTTTTCATCATTTTGTTCTTTCATCCATTCTCCAATTCAACTTTCAATCCATCTGAGGAATAGTAATGTACAACCTTGCTAATCCGGCTTGCTAATATTTCAAGGTTATTCAGCTCCTCCAGCAATCCTTTTGATTCTGCACGGTGGTTTGAGCCACACCTGTGGCGCCGAGAATCTTGTATCTATAGGATGAAACCTATAAGTTTCATCAGCTGGGAAGGCCATCCATGCAGGAGGAGAAATAAAGCTGTACTTCTTGTTCAGTATTTCTAACAATGGTACAGCGACGTACTTCCTCCTCAGTGGTGACAGTTTTGCTCGAGTTTAACAGCAAAGTCACTCGGCACAATTGATGTCAATTTGCTGCTATCAAAGACAGATTAAGTGGAGGCAGTGTCAAGAAAATGCATGCAAAACATATGCAATACCACTTTCTCCAAAATGATTCAACTGAGTATAACTAATGTTCATCAGCATTTTGTTGATGCAACCAAATAATAGAAACTATGTAAAGACTGTGATCTTGGTTATACACATGCAGAAAAAAATACCCTGTTGAAGCATCATGGGTAACTCATTCGCTAGTTATCAGGATTTGTGTCTCCATGTGCAGCATATGGATGTTGCCAGTGAACATTAGTAATTGCATCTCCTCCAAAACTACTACTTAGCAAAGCAGTTTAGTAGCTTAAAGCATTTTAAAACTTTTCATTCACTCTGGGAGTCGAGCTCACACTGTTGCTCCAGGGCTGTACTAAGATCAGCAGCAGTTCTTACTATAACACACGCGCTTCCCTCTCTGCCTCCATGCTCTGCCTTAACAAATAAATATATTTAGATTTTTGGAGACGCAGCAGGCTACATCACATACCATAGCATCCAAAATAACACATGCAAAGACACATAAAACAACATTTAACTCCTGCCCACCTTTATTCTTCAACACAACCTTAACTTTCTTGAGCGAAGTAGTCTTCACAAATAGTTCTCTAGGCTTCTTGAGGGACATTTAAAACTCTTCTTTAGATGTTGTCTGCTTTTTTTTATTTTCTTAATTTTCCCAATGTGTTTGGGATCACTGTATTGCTGACAAATGAATGTTGCCAATCTAATGACCCCCAACACCACTGGCTGAAATTCACCCTAAACCATGTCAAACCAAAAGACCTGCTGCCACTGATTTTCAGTCCACGTCCTGTATAGTTTGTTATTTTGTCTCTTTTTCCGTTCTTGACAGTCACCCTTTCCCTGAGATCATATTTGATGAGTTTTTGGTGATCAGCAGATGAATACACCCACAAAGACCTGAAACAGGACCCAAGGATGTGATTTTCAGATGTCATTCATCTGGTGTAGATAATTTTTAAGCCTCGCCACTTCTTCAAAGAAATTTGCCACAAATTCTTTACTGGCACGCACTTCTTGCCTGGATACACCAGGTTTCAGCTTACAGCTCTTTGGAAATCACATTGTTACTGCAAAAATTACATTTGATGCCTGTCAAAATGTGATATGTTTAGCATTTTTTATAAATTCAGCTAAAGAAATAGAACAAATTTTTTTGCAACAAAATGCTAGTAACATTGTGTCTACAAATAAAAATTGGTTATCTGTTATGGTTCATGCCTTGGGCTAGATGGCTCTTTTGCACGTAAATGGTTCATTATTCTGGTGCATAAAGCCCAGAGAGCTGTTGCTCAGGGACATTTTAAAAACTAAAGCAAAATATACAGAAGTGAGGGGTGGCTCAGGACCTTTGCACAGTCCTGTGCTATTATAAAGTGGAAGGGCGGTGCTTTGAACTAACTAGGTTCATGACAAAATCAAAATATTAACCACAAACGTAACCCAGATTTTTCATGTCCATGTGTAAGATACACCTACACAACGCAGGGGCGTGATGCGACTTAACCTCCTAAGACCCGAGTTCTCTAATGGCATGCATTTTTAATTTATCTTTGCTTTTTGAGCTGATTGGGACCTGAACAATGTAAAAACAAAGAATTACCTATGTTGTTTGTTTTTTTTAGAAAAAAAAGATCCGCGTATGAGGACATTAGTTTTAAATTTCGATAGAAAAGTGGCAGTACAAAGTCCTCGTAAGTGAATATCAAGCCCTTGTAGAGCAAAATTTGTGTTTTGGTCTAGACAACCCAAAATGAGATTTCCACATATGTGGAGGCCAGGTCCTAGGTTAATGGTTGCTGAGTTGATTCCATGTGTTCACTAATCATAACAGTCTTTCGTCAACATTATTGTTATATACACTTTAAAATCTCTTATGAAAAAAAGAAACCACCAACACAAGTGTTGTTAGTTGCATATGAACATGATTTTGCGAAGGCAGAGATGCAAGAGCATAAGCTGGCTTACTTGCATGTGGACAGATTATCAGAGAGATGCACATGTTTGTACAGACGCACTTAACCGGACAAAATGTAACAGCAACATGGATATTCATGATAACTTGTGGGATCCTTTTATCCAGTGGACGGTCGACTGCACAAACAGATGTGCCTTGTCTATGCATATGCGGGCTTGCGTGTGAGCATGCGTCGAATGCCCGACAGATGATTTTGTAAAATTCAAACGTACTCTAGTTGTTACTGCATTTATGCTTACTGTCTGTCTGTATATATGTATGTGCGCGACTGGGTTTATGTGTGGTTATTACGTGCTCCCCAGCTGTTGATGTGAATTAATTTAATTGCACATGTATTGTGTGCAAATGTATGTTGTGTATAAATAGGTTTGATCTGTGAGCATATACAAGTCAACTGCCAGAATATAAGGGCCAACTGAGAAGCATAATTATACGAATTATCCTTGCAGTGTGTTAGTGTGTTACTGTGCATGTGTCCATTTCTGTGTGTGTGTTTGCGTGTATGCAAACACGCACTCAGTTGTCATTATGTGTGTGTCACTGTGTTCACACTTGTTGTGCATGCACGCGTCTCCTGGTGAAACCTCCAGCGTCAAGTGGTCACGACACAGCTGCTGGTTGCAGGCTCAGAGCCAAGCACACTGCCTCAGAAATGACAGACACCTGCTGCACAACACAACTCTGACACTAAGTGCAATGTGAGCTAGACGTATGACAGTACGGCTCACTGTGAATTAATTGTGGAGAGGGGACACTCCAAAAGTCATCTTTTATGATGCCTGGCGTTATGTGGTGTTCCTATCAGTGAGGATCATCCAGTAATCCGTTCCCGCCTGTAATTGGAAATCACCAGTTACAATACTTTGATCTACGCTGCCTTGATCTTGTGACGCTTTCCTTTTTTCTGAACAGAATTTTACCATGCTATCCTTTAGCACCGACCACGGGGTGCAGAATGGGCTAAATACACAGTAATAGGAAAAAAATTTGGTTGCAGTGAAGCTGTCCAGCCGGGATTTATATTAATTCACATTCATGTTTGCAAGTACACTCACTGGCCACTTCACTGGTTACACTTTTTCAACTGCTCCTTAAAGCAAATACCGTATCAGCCAATCACATGGCAGTAAGGCAAAACATTTAGTCAACCTGCTGAAATTTTTTTCCTGCATAAACATCTACAAGGTTTACAGAGAATGATAAAAGGGAAAAAGGGAAAATATACAACGAGCAGCAGTTTTCTGGGTGAAAATGCTTTGCTGGCGCCAGAGGTCCAAAGACACTGTTTTAGGATGATAGGAGGGCAACAGTAAATCAAATAACCACTTGTTACAGCCAGTGTATACAGAAGAGCACATAATACATAGAATCAAAACTGCAGCAGATAGACTACACCAGCAGAAGACCACACTAGGTGTTTAGTCCACAATTCACCTGCACTAATCAAAATCTGATGACAGAAGACTGAAAACAGAATTTGCAACATTTGTATGTTGCAAATTCTGTTGCAACATACAAATGGGAGAGTTAGAATTTGGTGTAATCAACAGGAAAGCATGGATCCATCCTGCCTTATATCAACGGGTAAGGCTGCTGTTGGTGGTGTTATGGTGTGGGGAATATTTTAGTACCTTAGTACCAACTGAGCATCATTTAAAGACCACAGCCAACTAGAGTATTATCCATCATCTGATGGATGCTTCCAGCAGGACAATGCACCATGTCACAAAGCTCAAATCATCTTAAACTGTTTGTTTTTTTTAAGCACAACAACAAGTTGACTCAAATGGTATCCACAGTCAGATTTTAAACCAACAGAGCACTTTTGGGATTTGATGGAACAGGAGATTTGCATCATGGATGTGAAGCATCCATGATGCAACTGTGGATTGCTATAATTTTAATATAAAGTAAAATCTCTGAGGAATGTTTCTAGCTCGTTGTTGAATCAATTCCATGAAGAATTAAGGCAATTCTGTAGGCAAAAGATGGTCCAACACGAACAAGGTGCAACTAATGAAGGAGTGAGTGTATATTAAAAGGGATCATCATGAATGTAATGTATATTATATATAACTATGTTTGATCTGTAAATATGAGTATATAAAGATGGGTGCAACAATGGGAGGAGAGGATGAAGACAAAGTTGTTCATTGTTTCATTTTAATCAGTGCTTTTCTTGCCATTATTCTCTTTCAAAAGCTATTTAAAGTCTGAAATTTTACAGTAGTGGGGATTTCTTTGGCATTATTTGGATTAAATTGGATTATTTGGATTAGAGTGATTCAGACACAGACAGTGAACAAAAAAAAAATCACCATAAAAATGACATCACCATTGTCAAGCAGTTATAGCAGCTAACAAAAAGTCGTGTAAGTCTCGAACAGTCTTTAAACATGGGACAAATTATCCATGAGAAAGAAAGCTTCTAATGCTCCAAAGTGGTAAGGGGATTTTATTTTAAAGTGCCGTGTCTAACACATGGGTTTCAATTAAGATGAATCTAATAGACTTTTTCACCTTTGCATGTTTCAATGTATGTGTGCAGGCTTAGAAGCTGGAGAGAAGGTTGTGGAGCGAATTAAATCGAAATCATCAGCCCTGCTGCAGCCTTAATCAGCCAAATATCTCTGAGCAAAGTCTGCTCAACTGAATAATTCATTTTTCAAGCATTTTTAAGATGTTTGATTGACAAACTCCCAATGTCAACAAACTCCTAAGTACAAAAACCAAAAATCTGTGACAGCAGGCTGTGACTTTAGGCTTACTATTAAGTCACCCTGATTGACTGTCAGACAGCTTCACTGAAGTATATGAGGAATACAATGAGGTAGTATTTATAAAACAGACTTTCCTTAATCTTACCAAGGAGAATATAAAATAATAGGTGTCACCTTTTTTGCAAGCACACACTTCCCCCCTCTCCCAACAATATCTCCTATCATATCACCTTATTTTGATGATAACATCCACATCTGCAATGCATTCCTGTGAGGCCAGGAGGTGACGAGAGCATCCTACGCCAGAATGACTCGGCAGGATTTCTTTTTCCCCCCACACTCCTTCCCACAGACTGACTCACTGCTCTCTGGCTGAGGCCCAGTCTGTCTCAGCTCATCCTCTCTTCCTTTCTCTCATCTCCTCTGGTCCCTGTTGCCTAATGTGTATGGATACTGATGCTCGAGGGGCTTTCTGCAACACTCCTTTCAATCATCAGTTCAAATTCTGATCAGGGCTCAATTAGGGAGGAATGAAAGATCTTTTTAGAGCACTTGAACGGGCCTAGAGATGATAGGAAGTGGGCTGTGGTGGCCCAACAGTTATACTTCTGGGTTGCCATATATCATGGCAGAGCCCACACTCTGACCCCAGCTATTAAGCAACCTGGCATACATGTGGAAACTGAATTTCCTGGCACGCCTACAAGCCAAACCACATTTTTTGGACATTAATAACCAAATATAGTTTGCTTTCTTTAGCTTCTCAACATTTTATAGCCTTATCAATAGTAAAAGTGAAGATACCATTTTAACGATAGCAGTCATAAAGACTGATCTGCTGGCGAGAAAGCTGTCGAAAGCGAGTGCCGTCCAAAATCAAAACATCCATTAAAGGAATAGTGCAACATTTTGGGCGACACATTTGCAGTAATTGCTTTCTTACTGAGAGATACTGCAGCTGGCTAAATCAATAGCACCCTCATGTCTGTGCATTAAGTACAGAGCCTGAGCCAAGAGGAATTTAGCTTAGCAGGAAGAAACAGCAAGCCCAGCTCTCTCCAAAGTTAAATAATCTGTCTACTGGCACCTCTATCCTCCTCATTAATTAACGCGCTTTATCGTGTTTCGATAATCACGGAAAGAAAGAAACAATTTGTGGCTTTGTGGTAAACGCTGGAACTTTCCAGACGTGTCACAGATTTGTCATCACCGAGAGATTAAGCAATAACCACTGACTGCAGTGAAGTGCAGCAGCGAAGGTCCATCTACAACCACATGCTGACATAACATTTGTTTTGAATGTTGTCCTAACTTTACTATGAGCTCATGTAGAACTCCATAGGTATTTGTTTTCATCTAACGCCCAACACAGTCCATTGTTATTATTATTTTTTAATATTATCATTATGGTGGAGTATTTTTCTCCCTGTTAAGAAGCTGCTGTCAGAGTTCTGGATGGGTGAGTCAGTGCTTTTCTTGATGGAGTTCACAGCTGCTTTGTCCTCTGGCAAGTTCAAGTCAAGCTTTGAACAAAGAGTCAGAGAGGGCAAGAAGAAAAAAAATGATGGGACTGAATTGCAGTGGGTGACCGACATCTTGGCCTTACAAATATTGGACAGTTTTCTGGCATTACTAGAACAGTGACTCTTAACTTCAGATGACACTTCAAGGTGTGATTTCTCTGGGGAAACGTGACCTCGTGGTATATCTGTCTTTTCACAGCTACAAAAAGTATGATCTGGGTGCACGTTAAAAAAAAAAAAAACATAAACCAAGCAGAGATTATAGATATCTGTAGCTTCTTTTTTTAAAGGTGTGACAGAAAAGCTGAAGAATTGTTTTAAGAAAAATACCTGTGGGAGGTATCAGCATATAATAGTAAGTTTAAACCCATTATCTTCTACACACCTATCATTGCACGTTCAGTCCTCTTCAGAGTCCAAAGAAGCCAGCTCAGCATTCATCCAAAAGCTTTATCACCTTCACCTTATCTGATACTTTTATGTAAGCCCAAATCAACTGATGCACATTACTGTGAGCCTGTAATGTACACAACTACCAGGGGTGCCGTAAAGGGGTGGAAGGTTAGGACGATTATAAGGGCCCAGGTTGAGGAAGGGCCCAGAAGACCAGATACCCTTTTTTTTCTTATTTCTTTTCTCTTTTTAATATATACGTTAAATGTGCTAGGGCCCCTCCTACACATAGTGTATTTTGTCTATTTTGACCATATATTTAATAATATTTAACAAATAATGTATTATAATAATGTACTGTTTATGACACACCCCTCCCTTTCTCAATGGTTCGTTCCACCTGTCCGTCCAATGCTACGGTCGCTAGCATAGCGTCTCTTGCTATGATGGAGCTCAGACAGTGACAAACGCAGGCATGTCGCATCATACAGGGCATGTTTATTGGGTTACATTTTATCTGTGAAAAATGTAGAGGGCCCAGAAATTTTGGTTTCCGTCGGGCCCAGAATTTCTGGCGGCACCCCTGACAACTACACTACAGGTATCTATAGTATTACCAAGGGCAGAAGAGACAGCCAGTCTGATTTTCCCAATAAGATTGACTGAAAAGACTTTTCCATGAGGCTCGGTTATCTGAATTTTCTCCTACGTGTTACATGTTATGTATGGATTTGAACTGAATGATATGCTCCTTCCTCATAACCTCCTTCATTAATCTCTAGCTTCCTTTTATTGTTCCATTTCCATCTCAAATTCGTTAACTGTTCTAGGCTCCTTCCTAAGCTTTTTTCGCTTGTTCCCATTGCATTAGTTTAATGGTTTTCTCTAATTTTTCCATTTCAAACGTGTCAAGTGACTTTGCAGCTTCTCTTACCCGTCTTGACATCTCTTAAGCTGCAGTAACTTTGCTCTTCTTTGATGCTGTGTCTTGAGGTCATTACGCTGGACGGCAATGTTTACTTAATGTCAGAGGCAGTCAAGCGCCTCCACAAGAACACAATCCGCCCTAAAAGCTGCTGCTGGCCACCTGTCCATCACATCATCGCCATCTCAGATCATTTGTTCTGAGGTTTAACCCTTTCACCGCTTTCCACGGTGACAGATCGCGGGCCAGTGATATGATCGGCTCTGATGGGTGTACGCTAACTTCCTGGAGGTGAGGTGATTCTGTACTTGTGTCTCAGAACTTAAACTGCATCTAAAAAAATGCAGTATCTAGGCAGTATGACTTGCACCCTTCCCTATTTCCTTGCAGCTACATTCACACTGGAGGCGAAAGCGCATCAAATCTGACTTTTTGGACCCTATGCGACCCATATCCGATCATGGTATGACAGTGTGAACAGCACAAATGCGATATTTTCAAATCTGACCTAGGTCACTTTTATATGTGGTACTAAATCCAATACATATCTGATGTTTTAGAAAGCGACTGCTGTGTGAATAGTTATGTTGCATTAAATCGGTCTTTTAGGTCACTGACACAAGACAGACGGCAATTATCAGGCCGGAGAAGACAAACGAGAAAGCATGACGGCAGAAACTGATCACTGTTAAAGCAGGGGCTCTCTGTTTTCTCAGTGTCATTTCTCTAATTAATTTGTCAAAATTCTGTCAGTTACGACTGTGCAGAAATTGATAGACTGCTCCAACAACACCTACTAACTCTGTAGGCGTTACTTCTGTAAACAGAGCGTGTTGTATGTGACGTCTTCTTGCGCATGCGGGCCGCTTTGAGAGCCGTGAACCGTTCACACTAGAGCGCGTTTGCTGTCACATTTTATTTGTAGTGTGAACAACCAGAGAGAAAAAATCGGATTTGATCAAAAAATCAGAATTGAGCATTAAGACCTGCGGTGTGAACGTAGCCTTAGATGCAAGCCTGAGAAGATATCAATTCTGGCACCTTTAATATCATAACAATAGACCAATTGCAGGCAAAAAAAACCTGTTGATTCTTCAGATATTTACATCACAATCCAATGTTAAGAAGTGGTTTTCTAGAATACAATAATATAATAATAATGTCATAACTTAAGGTCAAATAAAACATGCAAAGTGGCTGAAAAAAAACTTGTATATACTGCTTTTCTTCTTCGGGGTAACAGATAGATTTGTCCAGTTAAGGAAAGGTTTGCATCACCATACCTGATCAACTACTTAAAAAAAAAAATCACTCACATTACTTCTGTTTTAATTTATGACATGTTTGTGTGACTGAATGGTGTAAACTGGTATAAACCTTCAGGTGTTTGGGTAGGTTTCACACCTGTGCCCCAGTGATGGGGAAAACCTCAAAGGCAAAGCAAGTGACCCAAATACCAAGTGTTTAGTTAGAGACCGAGAGAGAGAAAACAAGAGCATCAGACTCTCTGTCACTTCCAGTGCGCTGTGCACAGTTTTGCAAGCGCACAGACAAATGTGCCAAATGAAATACCATCTGTTTGCATACTGTATGACTGCAAAAACTAACAGCTGACACAGGCGGCAAACTGTGACATTAGCCCTACTCAGAAAATCACGGTTCATGTTGCACCAGACCAAGTGTGGAGGTCTAACTGAGCATGTAGAGGAACAACTGAGAGAAAAACCAGAAAGAAAGTGGACTCAATTTAGTATGTGGTCTTTCTGACCAGCTGCAGCTGTTATGTGTCACCCACTCACCTCTCTCTGTTGAACTTGAGGGAGTGGAGGATGGCTGGTCTCTTCTGTCTCAGGTTCCATAGGTGGACACTGTCATCTGCCAAAGCACTCACCAGTGCCCCCTGAGATAACAAAGGCACTGATTTTCATTTTTACAAACACAGGTAGTGTCATTAACTACATACTACTGAAGCTTCCATGAACACATCTACAGACTGCACAGTTTTTTTCAGAGCATGGCATGTATTAGTCAGACTGCATTCCCTCGAAACCCAGGGAACTGAGTTTAAATCAGGCAGCTTTCTCCCAGGTAACGATGATGATTCATAAGATGTATATGAGTGTATGTCTGTGTGTGTGGGGGAGGCACAAAAAAATCATCTCGATCTCCCAAAGGGTTCGTTTGAGCTGCTGAGTCACAACCACACAGATGCTAACACACACACAAGCGCACATATTGGACACACATAACTAAGTATGAAATATTGCACTGGACATAAGTGATAAAAATCTGAAAAGAGATTCAAAAATGTTTTTTTGTCTGGGTGTCAACTGACGCTCGAAAAAGGAGTTTAGTGCGGCCTGTACAGTACTGTGCAAAAGTCTTGAGCTGCTCCCTCATTTCTTTATATTTTGCTTCCAAGGAGCCAAACTTTCAGTCCAGGCTAACTGACAACTCTGAAAAAGAAACATAATTTCTAATTTCTTAAAAAAAAAATAGCTAGGATAACACAGTTAGTCAGGTACAAATAAGATTTTTTAATCAAAGAACCATTAGCCAAACAACCTTGACATGTCTTTTATCCTGTCTTCCTTCTCTCACCCCTACTGGTTGCAGCAGATGGCCGCCCCTCCCTGAGCCTGGTTCTGCCGGAGGTTTCTTCCTGTTAAAAGGGAGTTTTTCCTTCCCACTGTCGCCAAAGTGCTTACTCATAGGGGATCATTTGATTGTTGGGTTTTTCTCTTTATGTATTATTGTAGGGTCTACCTTACAATATGAAGCACCATGAGGCGGCTGTTGTTGTGATTTAACACTGTATAAATAAAACTGAATAAAATTGAATGTTAGCATGTTGTGCAGTGATTTGTGCAAACTTGACAGTTAGAGGCCTGAAAAATCAAAAAAATGCCACCAGATTTTGATTCATCATAAAACACCATATGCGTCTTACTGACATCAGCTTCAAATTTAAGCATGGAAATGATTTCAAACACACTGTAAATGCAGTAAAAGTACACCTGTGTAGAAAAGACACACAAGGGAACACTCTCAGTAATGGACTTGCCAAAGTGCCGCCAAAGACAACTCAACATTGTCGAAGCAGTGTAGGATCGTCTAGACTACAAGACTGCTGAAGACTTCTGCACAGTATTGAAGCTTAAAATGATATAAGAGGGTTTGTTTTGGTCCAGAAGAATGTTTGGGTACGTTGTGCTGTGACTGTGTTATTAAAAAGGAATAACCCAAAAAACAGTTTAACTGCCAGAAATGTAAAACAACTTCACGTTATATTATTTTTTAACCAATACAGCACAATAAACTTTCAACGCATGAGTATTGTTCAAACACAAGTAGCCGTATTGTTCTAAACTGGAAAAAGCTCAATATTACCTGATAAGTTCAACGACGGCAAAAAAAAACAAGGTCGGAGAAAATCGTGAGTCATCTCAAGACTCTAAACAGCAGTTGTTTAAAATAGCAAAATCAGCCTAGTAGCTGCAATCAGTGATCAAGACTTTTGTGTACTAGAAGTATGTACAAGTAAAAATGCAGTAATTTCTCTGTTTTTTTTTTTAAACCTACCTCATTGATGAGAAACTGTAGCTGGATGACAGCTGCTCCACTCTCATGCTGACAGTAACACTCGACACCAGGACGCCCAAACCTGAAAGGCTCTCAGTCAAGGAACGTACAGTTCCACCAAAGAAATCATCAAACCAATAGTGCATGTTTCTGTTTGTGCAGAGAAAGCCGGTGTGTTCTGTATCTGCATGGGAGAAGGAAAAATAATGGCAAAAAAACAAGTGCCTCCGCTTTTAAAGGCTCGAGGGTCACGACACCTGATTTAAATGTCCTGACATCTGTTCCTGGGTAATCTTTAGGAAGGAAAATGAAACATCCACAGTGACGTAAATTTTACGGTCTACTAGCAGAGATTCAGCCCAATTCTCCCCTCTAACAAAAATCTTTAAAGTGCAAGACTACCTCCTTACACACACTTCGTTTCATTTGAAATATTAGCTCATTATGTATCCTACAGCTAAAAATCATAGGGATCAGTTTCACTAAGAAGCATTTCATTTTAACTGTACGCCCTCAGTATGTAATTGTAATTCAGGAAAACAGTAAGCCACTAACAGCAGATGACTGCAGTTCTGTAGAAATAGTTATATAAGACGAGAGCAAAAAAATATACAGAATCAACACAAAGCAGAACTACAGTAAGGAACAGACAGAGACAGATTGACAGCGAGAAAATGGAAATGTGGGGTCACGAATTCAAGTATATAGAATATGAATCAGCAGAGAGGAGGTGGATATTATGTGACCAGCTGAGCAAATAAGAGCAGGAAGTAAAAAAAAAAAAAAGGAGAGAAAAAAACAGAG
>VUQR01003008.1:28160-51382 GCA_015108515.1 Hemichromis elongatus
GAAAAATTTACCCCCCCCCCCCCCCTCCCTTAGTGATTAATCTTCTTATTTGTTTTAATAATCAATTTAACAATTGCAAATATTTAAAAACATCATTTAAATTCACTGCTGAGTTTCCACCACACGCCTTGCTCCTTATTCCTGTTACAGATGACGCCTCCTGCCCTCGGCTCCACTTGGCTTTACTCATCTGCTCACTCAGCTCAGCCATCCTGCCCTGGTATATAAGCTCCAAGCATAGAAACTACTGAGACTCCTCAGGGTCTACAAGCCTGCATCAATACTGTCAAAATGTTAATCTGCATCATTCAAACAAGCTCCAAGTCACATTTGCTGCCACAAATCTACATTAACATTTCTAATCAATATGTGAGGATTAGAAAAACCACGTGATTGTGTGCTGAGGTAAAGTACAATACTGAGAACTAAATTATCTTTGTAACAGAACTAACATGATCTCTTCGCTATTTGTTTGCATATTTCCAGTCAAGTTAGCAAAAAGCTAAAAGCTCCACACTGAGTCCTCCCTAACCAGGAGATTTAAAGTCATTCCAGTGACCTGTCACAGTCTAGTGTCGTGTCACATTTTTAAAAACAAAACGGCCGTGAATGTGGAGAGAGACCGCGCAGCTCTCACTGGCAGCAAATGGAAGACAACATCTGTGTACTGTGTGTAGCTCGTGCGTCCAACATCAGAGACACATACGAGGGTGAAGATATAGAAATGCCTCTTGATATTCTGTACTTTTTCAAAACACCACCACAGATAAATGATATGTAAAAGCAAGCAAGTCAGACTGTGTCAGCAACAATGGGACAGTGTAAACATCACAAAGAGGGCTGTGTATATGTTTAACTGTTCTTACTAAATATCAGTGTATAACATCTCACATTTGGGGATTACCTGTCTAACTACTTGCTGTGCGTTACTTAGGACTAAGGGCCAATAAGCACCAAAAGTGAGACTTTCTAGTCCCAGGAACCTTTTCCCAAAGAACTACAAGGTTCCTTCATGCTGTTACTTGTCTGGGTTTCTACAATGCACTCTTTTCCATTGATGTTTCAGCGCTTATTACAAAGAAAAACATCCAAAACAGCCTCCAAAAGGTTCCTAGTTCCTAGGGGAAGTAGTGGAAATGCCTCAGTAGTTTATCTGGAGTAACTGTAGTATCTGTATTTATACTTCAGATATGAATCTTTCAAAAAAGCCTTTGACATGATTAAGAGTGAAAAACAATCGATATGTGACGAAAACTCAACAAACAACATGGGCGCCGGTAATTCTTTTCTGTTGGCACTGCCATAAAACACATCTAACCAACTAATAAAACTGTGAATTCAATCTTCAGGAGTGCCACTGGAAAAAAACCCACTAGACTGTGAGCTTTTAATATTTTCAACTCAAACTAAATCAAACCATTTGATAGCTGCTGTGAACTCACACTTAAACGTACTACAACATTATTTATGGCATATAATCTACACTAACTGAGCTCATAACCTTTGGTATATTTTCTTAAAATAAATTTCCTTAAAACAGATCTCAACAAGGGCATTTTTACTCTTATTAAATGAATGCATCTTTAAAAAAAAAACTCATGGCAAATGAGTGGAAACCAGCATTGCACGCACTGGAAAGTGATAAGATTTAAAATGATACACATGGCAGCTGGCAGACTGCAGTGAGTGTGAGTGTGTGTGTGTGTGTGTGTGTGTGTGCCTTTTAACTTGCTGGATTACAAACGTACTGAGAGGCCTGGTTTAGGAGGGTAGAACCATTACAATTCATGTGTACACACAAACGTATTGATGATATTGCACTTAGATGTACATGACAACAAGGCGTACTATCCATCTTACCTCTGTTACACACAGACAAAGCGAGAGAATAAATTATTATTACCCACACACCCTGAGCCACTGTTCTTTTTGCTTTTATCCAGCAATACACATTTTTCACTCTTGCTTCCTCCTCTGTCTCACCCCAGTGGGCTTACAGGGATCTACTCAACCCTCTACCCCCATTTTCAACTCTCTTTGCCATTATTATGGAGCAGTATAACACAATTGATGAAGCTTCTTCAGGAGAATCTGAGTGAGGTCAAAGGTGGTGAAGCTAATCCCCACTGCAATAGGTCCCTTAACCCAGTTCATACTGAGACCTTTGTAGAGTCCTCGGATAACTCCTTCTTCTGACACAATCTCCCTCATGGTGCCCAGTATGGTGCGGTACGTGTGACCTGTAACACCTGCAGTCTGCATCCGCCGTCGTACTACATCCAGAGGGTAAGACGCAGACTGGCCGATGAGACCTGCACAGGCTCCAAAAGCCAGGCGTTCATATGAGTAGGGCTGCAGACGGCCGCTGTGCTCTGCATGGAAGAGAAAGGTGTGACGTTTAATTACTGTACACGAACAGTAGATGTGCACAGAAGGAAAGAAACAGGGCTAGATCAAAACACAGGTAAAAATGTGGCTGTTTATACCTGCATGCAACTTCTTTAGTGTCTCATAGGTGAAGAAGCTGAGGCCAGCATAGGGGACAACACCCAGTATGGTGGGAGTAAAGCCTCGATACAGTGTTTTCAAGCCCTCTTCTCGAGAGATCCGCACAAACACATGCAGAATATTACTGTACCTTAAACAGAAAAAAATAACAAATATAAATGTGTTTTAGTTAAAGATGGATGAGAAATTCAGAAGAAAAGAAAAAACATGCTCTTTACATCTTAGATCATAGACGTTGACTCAGTCTGCACCAGGATGCAGTTAAAGTCAAATAGAGTCTAAATAGGATCACACAATACCCCAGCTGACTATATAGTGAAGATGTGAAAATATGCTGGAGTAATATCTTCTGCATTATGGCTGCACAACCAACTATGTTTACTCTCAAAACAAATGCACAACATTTCAGGTCTTTAGTGAAAAATGCATGCTTGTCTGGCGCTTTAGTGACATCATCATTTATCAGATCTCAGACTTTAGTATTAAAAAATAAAAATATATAAATTACTCAAGAAATTGATTAATGGTTTAAATCGACAAAAACTTTGTAGGATATCATATTTTCACTCACCGGTCACTTTATTAGGTACACCTGCTCAACTACTCAACCACATATCTAATCTGTCAATCCCAGCAACACAATGCATGTAGGCATGTGGATATGGTTAAGACAACATGCTGAAGTTCAAACGGAGCATCAGAAGACAGAAGAATTAAGTGACTTTGAGAACATGACATGGTTGTTGGTGCCAGATGGGCTTGTCTGTGTATTCCACAAACGTCTGCTATAGTGGGATTTTCCTACAGAGCCATCTCTGGAGTTTAGAGCAAAAGGCCCAAAAAAGACAAAACATCCAGTGAGCAGGAATGTCTCCAGCACCTTATTAAATCAATACCATAAAGAATATCAGCAGCTCTGAAGACAAAAGGAGGTCTAGCCCAGTACAAGCAAGGTGTACACAATGTAGTGGCAAAGTGACAGTATATATAAATAACATTAACATGTTTCATTACTCTTAAATAGTTTTGCTATTACTATTAACAAACTTCCCAACTATGCCCAGATGACAATTTATAAGAACTTAAAAGTGGGCTTACATTTCCTTTGGTGTTACAGCCATCCTCGCTCGCACCATGTCAAGAGGATATGTCAGCATGGCGGCAGTGGTACCAGCCATTGACCCGGCAAGCAACCTTGGGACTGGAGGTAGGGCTCTGCACCCGAAAAAAACAAAAACAAACACCACTCAGCATTTCAGCCCTTTTATTTCTTTACATAAAAAAAAACATTTCATAAGCAAGCAAAACACAAGACACGTACTTGCCCTGAAAGCCATAGTAGCCTCCCAGCAGGCCCTTGTACTGCTCGTGTGCACAAAACTGGATGGCAGCGTATGGGATCACTCGCACCATGGTGGCAGAGTTTCCCCTCCATAAACTGAAGAAGCCCTCCTTCAGGTAGGTGCGGTAGATCAACCTATAAGCTTCCTTTAATTCAGTGTGCACAAACATATACTTGCTCACATTAACATGAAATGAAAATGATGCACAAATATGTGTAACCAGGTTTATTTCTGCTAAAGAAAACACAAAAAAATGAAACATTTCATGCTCAAACATACCTTGGCAGAGAATCTTGCTGAAGACACTGAAAAATAAAATACTTGAACAATATAAAAACCATACTATACAACATTTATTTTTAAGTTCACAAAGTGTTGTAAATAGCATAAACGGATAATAAAATCAAACATGTTACAAATGGAGAATTAAAAAAATAAACTGCAGTGTTTCTCATAAGTCCAGTTATTTTTTTCAGTAATATCAGTAATATGATTTTTTGTGTATTTCCACAGTAGTCTCAACAAGATATAATCATATATTAATACATGTCCTTTATTCAGGTCACTGTTGTAAATTAACAGAGCAGCCAGCTTGCCTTGGAAGATGATTTTAGTTCTGTCCAATGGGGCAACAGCTGTCTTGGCAACAGCTCCTGCTAAAGCCCCCGAAAAGAGAGAGTTGATAACAGACCGAGTTTGTTTCATGCCCTGCAAAGCAAAATAATCACATTTTAGGTCCACATTGAGAATGCTGTACATGTGCAACTTGTTGTGTTTGACATAGTGTTGATCAGTAACCCAGGATTACATGAGAATAATAGTTGACAGATAACTAACCAGGATAACAAGCCTACAAATGGAGCAGATGCAGTTAAATGAACCAGAGGGGTCATGAAGCTCAAAAAGGCCTGGTCAGTTCATGAATTTCATATTCAGCTAGCAGAATGAGGGGTCTCCAGTGCACGGTACACAGATGAAACAGAGGCACTAAAATAGTGTTACATTGCCACTATGTTCTGCAAATAACATGACTTGATAGGATGCAATCAGAAGTAATGGGGACAACTGTGGGGGAATAAATAATCATGTAAGAAAATCAATGTAAATAGAACTGTATGATATCATAATGTATATTTTTATCACCATTACACACATACATAATTAGAGATATAACTGGAAATGCATATATCTAGCTAAACTGTCTAACTGTTCAATTTAATTCAGTTAGATTTGTATAGCACCAAATCACAACAGCAGTCACCTCAAGGCGTTTTGTAAAGTAAGGTAAAGACCCTACGATAATACAGAGAAAACCCCAACAATTAAACGACCCCCTACCTGCAAAAAACCTGGTGGAATGTCAACATTAACACAATAAGGACTTTTTTTTATCTAAACAAAATTAAATAAAATGTATTAACTAAACCTGAGCTGTATGGCTACCCTGATCCTGTATAAATGTGCTCACCTCTGACTGACTGGAGGAAGCCAGTGGGCGGACTTCACCCTGTGTGAGTGATGTTCGTTGTTCCTGGACTCCACTCCCCATCTCCGAAGATTGTGAACCGAGCACGCTCATGAATTCAACCGCTGGTGGCAGCGGTAATGTTGGTGGGGAGTACTGGTGGATAAAAGCTACAGGGAAGAGGGAAAAAAGAGAAAAACAAACAATTCAGCTTCATGTCAGTCTAAATATTTTTGAGCAGACTTTCCTTACTGCAAGGAAGTTGTTTTAAAACCCTTTTTCCTGGTATGCCTAATTTCAAAAGTTGGAAAACTGTTCAGACTCCACACTACACAACTTTTAATGAATCAGAACGAAAAAAAATCTGACGTCAGCCCTGTCATACAATCTTTTTTGTGTATTTTCTCGAAAATGTTCTTATTACTTTTTACCTGGTTGTCCACCTGCCACAGTTAGAGAACCACTGCTCTAATTAGACAGCATGATTATTTATGGCCTCGCTGAATCCTAAAAAGTACAACAGAATCAAAGTCCGGTCTCAAATCTATTCTACTTAACTGCCCTCTTTCTTATACACTTACAACATGAGTTGAGAGATGTTTATCTGTACAAAAGAAACTAGAAATACAGTAAACACAAATGTGAATAACTATTTCGAGAATAGCCCACTTATTCTGAACCAACCGCCTCACTCATGAAAGCAGCACACAGACACTGAGCTAAGTGGAACCATAATAGACCACTCCTGAAGGACAGAGGACTTGTAGGTGAAAGGTGTCTGAGCAACACAAGCACTGCTGAAGCCCCTCCCTGGCTGGAAACAAGTTTGCAGTGTAACCGCAACTTTGAACATTCAGGACAATCCTGCAGATCTTGTCAATAAAGACAAGGTGACCTTTAGAAAACAAACAATTTAGAGTGAACTCACTCATTTTAACAATAGAGGCATTTGCATGGCTTTAAAGAGCTAATCATTCCACCACTTAGATCACATATTCATGTAATGTTCAACCCATCCACTCTGCTTTATCAAGTCCAAAGCTGTCAAATGTGTAAACCTGAGCTCAAGGAACACCAACAACAAGATGTACACTAGTAATTCACATCCAGTCTACACAAAATCATCAAGTTTCACATATTCAGAAGTAAGAATGAAAATGATAGCAGCTCTACATTTTTCTCTGGTATTTAATGTGAAGAGTTTTGTTTATTTGGGTTTTTTGTTTTTTGTAGTCATGGGACACACTGATACTTCATCAGCATAAGATCAAATCTGCTTAGAACTGTGACTAATGTTGATTTGTTGTGTAACATTCATTTTATGCTGTTTAATTCTATAACTGTGATGAACAGCTGACTGACCCTAAAAGTTCTACTTGTTTACAGTTTTGCCAACAAATTAATACTGGCACTGGTATGATTAGGTGACGATCTGCCCTGTCAGATTCATATTAATCCAGAGAATATGGGTCACTTAGTTTTTGACATACATACAGGCTCAGTACAGGATTTGTGGATACTGAGTATTTGTTAAAACATTAAAAAAAAAAGTCCTTAGAAACAGCTTTTGGTGTTCAACAAGAAGCAGTGAGGGGAAAGAAGCAAGTAAAGATAGCTGGAGACAACGATGAGACTGTAAACAGAGGGACTGCTCAAAAGCTGGGTCAGGGGAAACTAATACTGGCATCAGTGCAACAGGCTTAGGACTTCTTGTGTGCCACCCTTTCACAGCGACCAGCGTGCTAAATCACAGGCCATCTCACACCCCTCCCTAAAGCTTCTTTCCCCATGCATATCATCTTACAGTTCCTTATTCATCACTCGTTTCTGTCCTGTTATGTCTTCTTTGTGTGCCTCAGGTTTCATTACTCTGTAATACAGGACAGCATTCCCATGCTATACACATGCAGCAGTGGAGATCTAATAGACAGCGTATTATCAACAAAAAGGGAGTAATAAGGTAACTTAATGCTTACAGGTAAAGTGTGGGTTTAATTTTAATCAAGAATAAGTCCATGAAAAATTATTGGAAGTCCAAGTGGAAAAAGTTGAGAGTAAAATATGATCACATGCTAGCTGTGGGAAATAGAAAATACATGTGCAGCTCCAAAAGCACGAATAGTCAGTAAGCATCACAATAATCTGCGGATTAACTGAATAATCAGCAAATGTAAGAGTGTAGTGTTGCTGGAGAGAACTGGATCATCAACATCATGAGCTGTTCATGTTGCCTGTCTCCTGAATACATGAGTTTTGTAACAGCCCCGTGTGCCATATGCTGCCATTTAATAAGCCTTAATGCGAAGCACGATTACAAGTCAACATTACTGCAGCAGAAGTGGACACCTATTCATTAAAAGATCACCATGCCTCGCCCGTTTGTTTCTGCTTGCTGCTCCAGTCCTGTCGACACACTGCCGCAAACAAAACAGCCACCCTCTGCACCCAGCGATCTGCCACTGCTTACACAATCACGACATTTCTTACCTTATAAACCTGACACCGGCACCAAGAACTGTCACGCTTTGATATCACCTCCACTGGCGCGTTATTTCCAGCCCTTAGCAGCTTCTTCAGGAGTTATTTCTAAGTTAGCCAAATACCAGGTTAAGTAAGGTAAGCTAGCCGTTAGCCCGCCGTTTAATTCGCGTCTGTTTTCTCGGTAACAGCGTAGTGAAAATGTTAACCATGAGCTAATGTCCTGAGTGGAAATGTGTCCTAATGTTGAAGGTGCCGTTTAAAATGCGTTTCTCACATCCTCCAGAGCTGCATTGACTCTAAGTGACAGGCTTCCTCCATGCCACTGTGGGCTCTGCCGTTACTACTACTCCTGTCAGCCAGCCGAGGCGGTTCGCAGTGACCACAGTGAGGTTTGACAAGGACGAGCGCAAGTGCATTGTGGGAAATGAAGTCTCAGTGAGGTGCGGCACGCTTTGATAGGGCAGTTAGAGGGGCGTGAGTAGGAGAGGCACTTGACAGGGAGTTGGCTTCTTGTAGTATTTGTTAGACCTTTAAGTGGACTAGAAAACCATTTACTTCAGACTCATGAGATGCAGGGTAAAAGAAGATAGGATCATACTGTTTTACACTTTAATGACAAATTTACAAACTAAAAATAAAGCATGTGTAAGGCATTCAAAACATGTCAAATTTGGCCCTGCCAACACAGGAAAGAAGTCAGCACGTTACAGAGCAGTTGCATAGCAGCAAATGCAGTCATATGAACATTTTACAAAAAAAAAAACACATTCAAAAAGTTTTACATAAATAATAAAAACGCATACAACAGTACTACAAAGGCCTTTTTGTACTTATTTGTACTGGAAAACACATTTTAATCTTGCAGAAGTATCATTACTGGTCGTGTGTCGATTCACACTGCCTGAAACGCTTTTCAGCAAATATACTCTACAAACATGCCTCACTAAAAGTGTATTTGCGTTTACTATGTTTATATGTTAGACATAAACATGACAGGATTACATTTTAGCCAAAATTGCACTCAGTGAGACATATTTAAGGGTTTGTAGCAAGTATCCCTGACTGCAGCCTGTAGAACAGGGCCAATGTTGTTGGTTCACATGTGAAATTTGGGCAGATCTTAGCTGGGCTTCCACTAAAACAGGGATAGATTGTGAATTTTTAGGGTAACATTAAACCCATTTGGATCTGTTGTTTGTTTACATACATCTGAAAAACAAAACCCTAGGGTCACATGGTGTTGTAACTTTTTGTTGAAACACAATAAATTAAATTGCTGGTTAAAAAAATAATCTTGAAGCCTCAAGTCTCCCTATCTTTGCATTTTCAAACCTGACAAGACAAGAGAGGGGTGGACTCACTGAGATAACAAGGGTCAGGGCACTTTCTCATTTACAAGCTAGCCACACCCTAAAGCCCATCCTTTATTGGCCACATGTTTTCATCCAGATGTGAAATACAGCTGAAGGCTTTACTTCATATGCTTTTATATGGTTTTTGTCTTACTTTGGTTAGCTAGGCTGCTGGCTATCAGTACTACTAACAAAGACAGTACCAAAGACTGTAGCTTAAACCTGGAATATTTTTGGCCACCATGAGGCATTGCCTGTGGCTGCAAAAATACTATCCTATAGTCCTATAGAAGTCAAACAGGGAAAAAGGACCTCAGACACGACTTTTGTAATCCATAAACCAGGGGTCCCCAATCCCAGTCCTCGAGGGCCGGTGTCCCTGCAGGGACGTGCTTTGACGGTTCCCTCCCTCACTCCTCATGTCTGGTTTCAAAACATCAAGATGGCGGTGGCAAAAACTCTCAGCTTCAGGCATCAAAACAGGACTTCACAAATTACTGGGTGACACCACGGTAGTGACAGCCAACCTTTATACTGTCTATGGCCAATAACTGTTGTACTTTAGTGGTTAAGTAGCTAACTAAAAAGATAGTTGCAAGGTGTGTTGATCGTTCCTTGCGAACCTTCTGCAGTGATGCTGTGCTCCACTTTCAGTTGGTCAGACTGCCATGCTTGCCGGTCCACAGCTCTCGAAGATCCACCTGACATCCCAGATCTCTCAGGGCCGCCTTGCCTACATCACCGCAGTCTTGATGGTTATGCAGCGCCTGGGCTATCAGCGCTTCTGCTCCCATCTCCAAGATTGGTTGGCTGAAGTTACGCATTCGTGCGACCAGATTTCTCAGCACCATGCATCCTTGTTTCTGTAAAGAGCAGAACACCAAAAGCTGAATCCCAGTCACAAGGAGTCCAGATCCCAGGGAGCATATTGTTCACTGACAACCTGATTTTACCTGCACGTTCACCACATCGGTATGAGTCTTCATAGCCTGCAGGGCAGCCAAGGCACCTCCGTTTTCCATGATGACCGTGCAGTTGTTGGGTTTACGTAAAGCAAGGACAGAGAGGCATGCACAAGCCTGCTCACACACCTATGACAAAAAGTGAGCACAGTCTGCATGACTTCAGTTGAGTTTTATTAGGGAGCCAAATATTACTACTGGCTAATACCGGCCCTTTTGATATCAGCATATAAATAAGGTGGCATTTACTGATCTAAGTGGATAATATTTGCCTGTTGTCACATCAGTTTTGCATTGAAAAGCTTAAAAACATTAATACAGCTGAAATATGAAAAAAGATAATGAAAAGAACAAACTGTGGAATTGGTGTTAGCAGAGAACTTTTTCAGTTGGTGCATCCCTCGTTTTTGTGTTTGTTTGTTTCAATGTACAGAGACCAACTTAGCACGATTTAACATGTCGGTACAAAACTGACACTCACAGCAGAGTTGCTCATGTGCCTGTTCATGGCGATGACAATGAGCTGAACTCCACCGGCATTAACAACCGCATCCTTCACGTCATCATTTCCAGCTATGGCTCGGATCGCGCTAAGGACCTGCCGAACCAGCTCCTGCGGGAAGACAAACACTTCAGCGAGCAAAAACAAACCTGGAATCGATCACGACATTTGCTTTTTGTACGTTACCGCTGACTCATAGCTGTCTGCGAGCAAAGTCATCATGAGTTTTAATCCACCCATGTCACAGATGTCTTGACAAAACTCGTTCCGTACAGCCAGACGGGATAAAGTCGCACACAGCTCACTCAGAACAGAAGTGTTACCAAGGTGACCTGTGTGGAAGATATCCAAGAAATCAAAATTACTTAAATGTACCAGCAAATAAAAACTACGACTAAAAGCGCAGAAGCTAAATCTATATTGATATGATCAGCTGGCCTTACCTTTGGCAGCCTCAATCAACACCTTCAGTCCACTGTGCTCAAGAACAATACTCTTGGCGTGTTCATGAGCGTGCCCAAACGTAACCCGCACATCATCATCGAAGGTCATGACTCGGAGAGTTGCGCAGGCCTCCTTAACCATCTCTGCACTTTCACCATGTTGTGTGATGGCACCTGTGAGCAGTGGCAGGACGCCACCTTTTACAAAATCCTGTCTGTTCTGTTCGTGCTTTAAACAGCAGTGCCGCACGGCGGTGATGGCGACCCGTGTCACCGAGGAGTCCGCATGGTATTTCTTAAGGACATCCAAAAGGAACTGCCGGCCCTCTGCATCCAGCAAGTCTGGCTGTCCATCCGTCAGCGCGGCCAGAGCAGATAGCGCAGCTAACGCTGCTTCCTGCTCCTCCGTGCTCTTTTTGCAGTAGGACAGGATGACGGGGTAGGCATCTTTCTGGGCGGCGAGGTACCGCTGGGCAAATCCCAGTGAGCACTGCTCAGTGAAGCTTTTTAGGTCTGCTGTCACACCAACAGAAGCTTTTCCAATTCGGAGGGACTCTAACGCCTGAAATGATTAAAAAAATGTTTAATATAGATAAAGTCTGACAAGAAGCATTATCTTTTCAGCAAACAGATCAAGACTTACCTGTAGGACCTCATGTGTCTGCTCTTCTTGACTGTCAGCCGATGATATTGTTGGGACAGCTTTCACAATGCAACTGAGGTCCACACCTGCATTAACACATAAAATTAGATTTAAGGCAGTGACTTACAGCACAACAGGAACGTCACAAAAAACAGTTCAAAGGTCAACATAACGTCATCAATGACCCTTTTAAAATTTCAGAAATGGACAGTAACAACTAAAAAGCTATTGTAATTATCAACAGTGGCACGTGAGTATCACTACATTCTCTTCTTCCTTATATTTTGGCCAAATCTGAATCTAATGTTTGACCAGAGAAACATTGGTTAAGCACGAGAGCAGATTGTGTCCCTGACTAAAGAAAACCAGAAAAAGAGCACTGAATTAAAAGAAATGTCTGCCCAGCTTCAAGACAGTAAAGCTGCCATTGAGGAGATACAATGGGATCTTCAAGACATGGACTAAAAAAATCATGAGCTCCAAGGACAGCTCAATGAAGCGATGGAAGAAAAAAAAATCCTCAAAGAAAAGGAAAAAACACGAAATGCCACAAATAAGGCTTGATGAAACACTGTGCAACGACAAAAGAGCTTCTTCAAGACAAAGAGCAACAGAAAGAAGAAAGGAAAAAACTCCCCTAAAAATTTTCATGCCAATCCTTTCATAACTTTTGAGTAATAAGGTGACCAAACATACAAACTGAACTAATTGTAAAACCACAGTGACAGAGGTAAAAGAAGGGTTACACAAATCAAAAACAGAGATTAATCTAGATTTGGCTGATCAAAGATCAGAGTTTTATGATCTGGACCGGTTCTAATGCTACTGATGTAGGAAAAACTACACAATTTTTTACTTAATTTTTTTATTCCTGATCTAGGCTAACATCTGCACACATACAGATAACATTGCATGTTACAAATGTTAGAATATAAGAAAACACCTAGTATTTCAATTGATCTTTTCATCGGTAGGTTAAAAGAACCATAAAATGAAAGGCTACATGTTTCACGAGCACTTTACATCTTCTTCCTCCTCTTTTGGCTGCTCCTTTTAGCCGTTGCCACTAGGGCATTATCTGGCTCCATCTCACCCTATCGCTAGCATCCCCCTCTGTCACATCAACCTTCTGCGTATGCTCCTTCAGTATCAGTACACTACAGCCTTCCTCCCGAGCACTGCATATGCTCATGACTCCAGTCTTCTGCATCTTGACCATCAGTGACTTGATGTCAATAGACATGCAAGTCTTACCTTTTCATTCGGCCTGAAGTTTATATCAATCATAACCGACAAAGTGTGTAACAGTCAGTCTACATAACTAACTGTGACATTTACCTTGAGACTCAAACTGCTCCACAGCCTCCCTCAAAGCCTCGTCTGGGTCCATCTCAAACTCCTCCATGTTTTCCCTGACAGCAGCATCAAAGGTATCCTGTGTAATTCTCCGTTTGGCCATTTTGCCTCGTTATCGTCAACTCTGAAATTAAATGCAACAACGAGGTGAAACCTCAGCAGTGTGGGACGGATTCAGTCTCCACTAAAGTAGCTAATACCGACAGCTATTGTTGGCTAAAGCACATCAGCACCTTCCCTCGTTACTATAGCTGGTGACGTTTCCAGGGCAAGACTGTACAAGACTCTTACTGTGGTATTTGTCTTTGTTTTCATTATTATTTTTTATTAGCCGATTAAAAGTAATTCGGTCAAATGCTTTGGATATTACCTCCGCCCTGGAGCAAGCTGCTTTCTCCGGTATAATGAATGAAGCGATCACAGTAACGCAGTTTTCGCTGTCGTCTGTTTGGCACTATTCACAGAGAAGTGAATTGTGCGGAAAAATGTAAGTGAATAGCAAATTTCTCTAAATGTCCCACACAAATATTTGCTCTTCTCGAACATAGTCTGAAAAACATAGGTTCCTCTCACAAATTTTTCAATTACTACATAATGTCTTAAAAAGATGGCAGTGAATTATTCTTATTATTTATATGTGATTATTGAACATAACATTTATATGTAATAGAAGATTAAAGGATTTTAAATGATAGTTTTACTTTGACGAATACCCTTTCAAAATAAAGGAGGCAATTTCGAATATTTATAAAAGTCACTTGTCAAAAACCTAAATGACGGAAAATCGTACTTTCTGTGTGAATATTGTATCGTTTTCCACGTTAAGCAAGTTTAACAGATAGCGTTACAAGGTACTGAATATGTTTTCCTTGTTTAGTGTAATCGTATTTGAAAAGCTACAACCGGAAGTTTTTTCTTCGGACTAGCTTCTTGGCGCTATTACTCCGATTCATGCAAATGACAGAGGTGGAAAGCGCAGCTGGGGCTAGTTGAAGCTGGGGACGTTGTCCCAACGGTAAATTATTGTTTTTGTCTCCGGACGATTTGGGATGGCAGCGAGCACAGAGGCCCCGGAGCCTTGGTATCTGGCTCTGCTGGGCTTTGCGGAACATTTCCGCACGTCCAGTCCTCCAAAGATCCGGCTCTGCGTCCACTGTCTGCAGGCAGTGTTTCAGTTCAAGCCGACCCCGAGGGTCGAGGCCCGGACTCACCTCCAGCTGGGCTCGGTGCTGTACCGCCACACAAAGAACAGCGAGCTGGCACAAAGTCACCTGGAGAAAGCGGTGAGCAGCACTGATGATCAGTACTAGAAACACCTCCACCACCGTTTTATGATCACTGCACCACACAGGGTCCACTGCTCTCACTGATGATCTGTTTCCTTTTTTTCCTTAGTGGTTCATATCACAGCAAATATCCTTTTCATGTGCAATGTATGAAAACCAATGCAATCCAGTTAAAAAAAATCACTAGAGCAAACTAAAACCAAGTGAGCCTTCACATTACAGGCTGCATCTTTAACAACACATATCAGATCTCTCAGTTTGAAGATGTCAAGTTTGAAGCAGCAAGTATTCTCTCCGAGTTTTACTGTCAACAGGTATGTGCATCCTTGTTATCGTCATCATCATCATCATGCCTTTTTGTGAAAATCAATGCTTGGACAAACTTTAGCAGAGGTGCATTTGTTTATTTTATTGATTTTTGCGCGTTGCAAAACAGTGACGTCATACCCACTGCAGAGCCACTTAGCACACCTGAGTCACGTGCAAGCCTTGTATTTAAAACTCAGTAATCTGAATAAATAAAATGCATACTTTTAACCCTCATGTCTACATATATATATATATATATATACACACACACCATATGGTTACCATTTACCATATATAAAAACTAGTTATCCATCACTAATTTATTCTGACATCTTTGACCATTGCACCACAAAAATGCTATACATTTTAATTTCTGTGTGCCATGTTGATGTCATGTCAGCATTGTGTCTTCTCTAATCTGTTCTTTACACTTGATCAATGAGACTGAATCTTATTCCAATTAGATTATGACTTAAATGCAAGAGAAAATGAATTCAGATTCTCTTTCAATCACTTATTGGCTTCTTTCTCCAAGAACTTGGTGGACTCTGCCAAGCCGGTGCTGCGGAAGGCCATCCAGATCTCCCAGCAAACTCCCTACTGGCACTGCAGGCTGCTTTTTCAGCTGGCAGTAAGAAACATCTCTACATTACAAACCTACTCGTGTCTGTTATGTAAATTTGAAGCGTAGCTGAGGTATGACCGCAATGTTGTTGTGTCTCCCTCAGCAACTGCACGCACTGGAGAAAGATTTGGTGTCCGCCTGTGACTTATTAGGAGTTGGAGCAGAGTACGCGAGAGTCATGGGATCAGAATACACGAGGTAAACGGGTTAGATTTCTGTTTTCTGAGTGAGATAACTGATTCATCTGTGGTCATGGATTGACTCACATTAACTTTGTTCTTTTGTTTTACTGCAGAGCCCTCTTCTTGTTAAGCAAAGGAATGGTAAGCTTGAGTCATTCTCCTCTAGCTAAAGGTGCTCGACGTGTTACTTGTGGTGTTTTCTGGTTATGCAGCTTCTTAATGTGTGCTTGTGGCCCTGCAGCTTCTGCTGATGGAGAGGAAGCTGAGCGAGGTCCACCCACTGCTCACGCTATGTGGGACCATTGTGGAGAACTGGCAGGGAAACCCCATTCAGAAGGAGTCTCTGAGAGTTTTCTTCCTGGTGTTGCAGGTTACACACTACCTGGATGCTGGACAGGTATTCCAGTGGTTCTTTACTGGCCCTAAATAGATACATTATTATTGAAGTTTCACAAAAATGTAAGAAAAATCTGTTTTAAATTAAGCATTTTTTTTCTTGTGCCAAATATAAATGTGTATATTTTAAATGCGTAATTGTGTATAATACATTATATTAAAATAATGCTCAGACCAAAGTTAAAGCTGCAGTGTGTAAAGTATCACCACTAGATGTCAGTAGATTGCAGAATGGGTTAACTAAGTTCTGTTTTCTTACCATTCCCAATTTAAGTGCATAATCCCAGCGACGGCGGCCACTCTAGGACAAACAACTCTGACCTCTGCTCATCTGTAATGAGTGTAGGCTGTCAGTCCGCTGTTTACCTCAGTTGTCAATATGTGTCCACATCTGTTTATTGTATTGGAGGCTGTGAAACTTTGTAAAAGAGTAAAAGAGTTCGATTTTGGCTGTTGAGTCAGTAGAGCTCAGTTCTGTTCGATAACAGCAATACTGTGATGAGATGTTGAGGATAATCTGAACTTTTCTGTCAGTAAACGCTGCTCTTTTTAGTGAAACTTTCTTTGAAATGGGTGTAACATTGTTGGGCTCTGATGTTTGGTGAATAAACTCTAATGTGGTGAGAGGGTGTAATTAGTTTATCAGAGGGAAACTCGAACCTGGCAGTAATGTTAGCTTATAACCAGCTGCTAATGTTGTTCAGCCGTCTTGTTGTCAGCTACCTGGAGATGAGATGCTTATGTGCATTTTTGTGTGTTAGAGCCCTGATTCAGTTCAGGAGGCTTGAGGTGAGGAGGAGGAAGAGGTTTTATCTAGATGCCAGTGGGTTATCTCTTTCCTTCAAGCTTTCACTTCTTCAGTGACGGGGGGGGCCCTTCTCTGCTGATAAAACACATTTATGATTCTTCATATCTGGAGTCTGGAAGTGCTACCTGACCTTTGGTATCCTACTCATGGGGCTGGTCTCTAGCCACATACATAAAACTGGATTTGGTGAAAGGTCTGGTGTATTTAAGATGAAGGGGCAACATGTCTGGTTCCACAAGCTGCTGCCTGCTCCTATGTATTTTTAATGGATTAAATCTCAAGTTAGGAGAATGCATGAATTTGTTGGAAGTCTTATTTACACACTAATCATTTTATAAAAATTTTTTTTTTAATGACCTCAAAAAATGACAGATTGTATCCTTTAAAGTGTCTGTGCATGTGTTGGGTTCAGGTAAAGAGCGTGAAGCCATGTCTGAAGCAGCTGCAGCAGTGCATCCAGACCATCTCCACTCTCCACGACGATGAGATCCTTCCCACTAATCCAGCAGCCCTTTTCCATTGGCTGCCCAAGGAGCACATGTGTGTGCTTGTGTATCTGGTGAGATGCCGTCAGTGACACACAGTTTGTGAAGTATAGTACAAAAACAGAGTATGTTTTGTGCAATATCTCTTGTTTGTTTTTGTCTAAAAAAGGTGACTGTGATGCACTCCATGCAGGCGGGATACTTGGAGAAAGCACAGAAGTACACAGACAAGGCTCTCATGCAGCTGGAGAAGCTGAAGAGTAAGTTTGATGGGGTACGCTCACTTGTTATTTCCTACTTGATGATGGCGTTAACCAGTCAACTCTGATTTGTGTGCTCAAAGTGCTGGATAGCAATCCCATTCTGTCCACATTTCAAGTCATCCTGCTGGAGCATATCATCATGTGCCGGCTGGTCACTGGACACAAGGCCACAGCTTTACAAGAAGTGAGTCTCCAGCTGTATAGGATTTTATCCATTCATTGCCAGGTTGTTGACTATGGATAAAAGTATAGATTCTCTTACTTTGGAGATTCTCAGCAGTTTGCAGTTGTAGCTTAAGATTGTAATGATTTGTTTTCAGATTTCTCAGGTTTGCCAGCTCTGCCAGCAGTCACCCAGACTGTTTACCAACCACGCAGCCCAGCTTCATACACTCCTGGTAAGTCTGCCGGCAAAGAAAATGTACATCAGCAGCAGCTGTGAGCGCTGTGAGTTTTGGTAGCTTCATGGTCTGGAGCACTCAGGTGTGTCTTAACACAACACAAAGGAGGAAGGACATCAGCAGTGATGTTAAAGGAACCATTTTTGCTCCCCATCAGGCTGGGAAGTTAGTCACTGAAGTTCATTATTCTACACTAGGGAAGATTATTTACAAATTCACTGTAATGTAAAATTACACTGTAATGTTCAGAGAAACTGCAGAAACACTCGAGCTACATGTCAGACTCTGCAGGCGTTAGTTGGCATGTTAGAAAACATTTAGAAGACAGAACAAGTATAGTATGTTTAAAGTGTTGCTAGGAGAAAGCCTCTGCTCTCTAAAAACACACAACAATGTGCTTAAAAGAGAGGAGAGATTTTTGTCCAGGTTGGCTGGCAGTGGGACAATGATTGAGGTGCTTCTACAAGCTATTGAATCATTGGGTGTGCTTAGTTTTTCACACACTAGTTCTGGACTTTGACTTCATCATCTTTGCTGTTGATCATGAATCTGACTACGGACCAGATGGTTCTTTTCTTTGTTTATCGCCTGATATGTAAAATGTCAGCTTTGAAACTGCGTATGTTCTCTTTTTACATGACTGATACTGATACAAAGCTTTATGGAAAATATGATGTTCAGTACATTTCAGAAGACCGATGCTATAAAAAGAAGCTCGGCAGAAGTATTTAAATTGGTGATGCACGTACAACCTTCTCATTTAAGAGCTGTACGTTTTCAAGGTCTCAGTTAAATCCCAATGAAATGTATCACATAAGTGTGCACTTGTGTTGTTTCGTAGCTTATGGGTCTGTGTAAGTGGCTCTCTTACTGCTCGCTTCCTGTTCTCATTTAATATGAAGCATTCACGTCTGTCTTCTCTTCTTGTGTCTCAGGGCCTGTACTGTATCTCAGTGAACTGCATGGACAACGCTGAGGCACAGTTCACTGCAGCTCTGCAGGTGAGTTTTGTCATCACCATCAGATCCGAATTTGTTTATCCTGTCATTTTTTTTTTTTTTTAGGTCCCAGGTGGATTGTGAACTTGTCATGAACTCTTGCGGTTATCCAAATTCTGGAAACCCAGTAGGATACCAAACATCTGTATCAGTTCATGCGCTGCTAACGTTTTGACACAAAATGACTCTCAGCAGTGATTGTAATTTCATTATTATTATTTTTTGGCTTTATGGTGTTCTGATAGTTCTGTGTTGTCAGTGAGTCTCTGTGTCTCTTTCCTGTTAGATGACGACACACCAGGAACTGTGGACTTTTATTGTGACAAACCTGGCCAGCGTCTACATTCGGGAAGGGAACAGACATCAAGAGGTTTAAAAGCTGCTGCTTTATCTAGCATTTAAAAAATTTTAAGTAAATTTTTGCCTCCTTTCATTTAAACTTCTTTTTGTGTGTTTTTTGTTTTTTTCAAATGAACAGCTGTATAGCCTTTTAGAGAGGATTAACCCTGATCACAACTTTCCTGTCAGGTAACTATAGAGGTTTCATAGACAAACACATCATGCAGATTTGTTACTTTTTTGGCATTTTTTATTGTTTTAAAATAAACTTTGACTTTTTCAGCTCTCATTGCCTACGAGCCGCAGCATTTTACATCAGAGGACTCCTGTCTTTCTTTCAGGGGCGTTATAACGAGGCTAAGTAAGTTACTTTTTTAATATTCTGTCCTTATTGTTTGGGATAAGGGAGATTATCGTAAAATTTCTATCAACAGGAGATTTCTAAGGGAGACTCTGAAGATGTCTAATGCAGAGGATCTAAACAGGCTGACGGCCTGCTCGCTCGTCCTCCTGGGTCACATCTTCTTCGTTCTAGGCAACCACAGGGTGAGTCTGCAAACCACCGCATGTCCTGCACGTTAGACCACACACGCTGTGGTATAGTTATTTTAGGACTGCGGATGTGATCTCGACTTCATTTTGTTTTCCAGGAAAGCAACAACATGGTGGTTCCTGCCATGCAGCTGGCAAGCAAGATCCCAGACATGTCTGTGCAGCTCTGGTCTTCGGCACTTCTTAAAGGTACAGGTGTCACTCAGCCTTTCTTCACTTTTTGTGTTATGGTCAGTTTATGGGATAAAATTGATTTACCTAAGATGGGTTCAAATAGTTTGTAACCTTGAGAGAGGTTTTATGAGCTAAAATCTCTCTTGAGATTACAAATCACAAAATTGTGACAATATTTGGCCTGTAGGGGTCGCAATAGACACACACTGTGTTTGGAATAGTTCGACCTGAAGAATACCCGTACATTCAGTTGTGAACCTTAATGAAGTTATTATGAGAGATAATGTTTCAACTTAATTATTATACTTGGCTCATTAAGCTGAAGGGCCGATGAGCTAGTGTCATGACACAGTGATTACTCAATGGCTCCAAACTGCCCTAAAGGTCCCGATCATATTATCATATTTGGTGAGATTCTCCATGCTGATCAATTGTGTACACGCAAAACGAGGAAAGAACTTCATGAAATGATTTGATAGTTTTGCCACATTTTATCATTTTGGACTTGATCATGGACTGAGGGATCCTATTGGTCAACTCCCAAACTAGAAGGTGTGGGATGGCTCTTCCTGTCACCAGTATGTTGATATCGGTAATGTGGTCAGTGACAGGCTCATATCTTCACATATTTTCATGATTTTTTTTGACCGTAGTTACTTCTGACTATGTGGTCATAAACCTTGTAAACATTTCTGTCTCCTCCCGCTGCAGTGGGGTTTTATTCTTATGAGTCGGTGCAGTACAGCCAACTGGTGAAAACGTAGCACTTTGTTTCTGTACTTAAAGCACTACACAGTCCCGTGAATAGTATTTGAGCATGAGCTACCATGTCACTGTGCAAAAGTCTTGAGCCACCTCTTATTTCATTATATTTTGCTTGGAAAATTGGAAACGAATGCAGTGGTTTATTGAAACATTTACAAATATACATGGGAATGAATATAGTATATAAAAACAGAGTTTGTACACTTCTAACAAGCTTAAAAGTCAATATCTGATATGACAACCTTTATTCATTAACACAGCCTGAACTGTTGAGGCAGATTTCTTGTAATTTCTTTAAGTAGTCTCCGGGAATATTTCTTTAGACTTTCTTGAAGGACATTCAAAGCTCTTCTTTGGATGTTTGTTCTGTTCTCTGTGAAGATGATCCCACACTGCTTCGATAATGCTGATGTCCGGGGTTTGGGAGGGCAATCCATGACTGATATCCAGGTTTTGTTTTTTTCTTTATTGGTACTGTTTGGGATCATTGTCATACTGAAAATGAAGCCTTTGGCAATCTGGTGTTTTGTTTTGTTTTTCATTGTGTATCCGAATCTCATGATACTTTTCTGAATTCATAATTCTGTCACTTTTGACAAGATCCCCAACACCACTGGCTGAAATGCAGCTCCAAAACATGACAGAGCCTCCACCGTGTTTTACAGCTGGCTGTAAACGCTCACTGTTTACGACCTCTCTCCTGACCTCATCCATACATACATATAGATAAAAAATTTAAATCTCTACATGAAATCTTTTGCTACTGATTATCAGTCCAGCTCTTGTGTAGTTTGGCATACCTCAGCCTTTCCTCCTTGTTTCCCTTCCTTAAGAATGGCTTTTTGACAGCCACCCTTCCACTGAGACCATTTGTGATGAGACTTCACTGAACAGTAGATGGATCAGCTGAAGATCCAGATGCATCGCTCAGGTCTTTACTGAATTTTTTCCTACTTCTTAAGGATATTACTTTCAGATTCTGTTCATCTGCTGTAGAGTGTTATTTCTCAACTTTTCCAGTGTCCTTAAACATTTTTAAGAACACACTGCACACCAAGTTGAGACGAGATGCCAAGTTTTTAGCTAACAGCTTTTTTAGAATCACCTTGTTATTGCAAAAATATTTTATGCCTGTCAAACCGGGTTTTTTGTGTTTGTTTTGCTTTGTCTTTAGGCACTTTGGTGCCTAAAGATACGGTTTAAAATTGGTTCTTTGCTCAGTTGTCTGTTATGTGTATACACAACACTGGTTCATCCCCATTCCCTTCATCTTGTTTTGTTTTTTTTTGTTTTTTCCTGGAGTGATTCAAAGGTCAGTGTTAAGTGGCATAACATGGTCACATACAAGGAATGGACTGAAAATGAGTGAAAAAGCAGCAAATGACCAAAGAAAAACTCTGAAAGACCTTCAGAAAGCTTGAAGAACTATTGCTCAAGAGCATTTTATGAAACTACAAGAAAGTCTGGCTCCCTGGAAGAAAACAAAGCAACGAGAGGTGGCTCAAGACGGTACTCTGTATGATAGGCTACCTGTTATCAAACCCACCCGCCCGATAGCACCATAATAGTTCATTTGTTACAGTAGATACTTGTTTTCAGCAAAAACACCCAAAAAAATTAACATTGTAACTTTGATGAATATGGTATTTATTTGTGGATTCTCTTATTTGACTGCTTTAGCTTGGTGTCAAGGATCACCCATTGGTTGATAATTAACAGTAATTTGTTTATCTTAGTCAAAATTCATCATGTGATTATGTTAAATTAATATTATTAACAACTCTGTGGCTGCAGCACAGTACGAAATACCTGTTCTGTTTCTTTGAATTACACTGTTATTTTTGGCCTTTCTGGCACAGTTGTCACTCCCTTCGAATAACAAACGTACTTATTGATTTCCAACTAATAATTTTGCACCAATATTCAGTTCACAGTGAAAGATCCCTTGCAGAAAGGGCAGTGATATGCATTTCTCAGCCAGTTATAGCATCAATAAATCACAGAGTAATGAAGCCACAGCTGAATTGGAACTGAATGAAGCTTGGGGGGAAAAACAAGTGGGTGAAAAATAATTTAATCACAGTACACACATGCACACACGGTGCATTCTAGGTTTGGAAATGGTCTTTGTATCCAAAATAGTTTAACAATTATCAGTATACATAATTAATCTCTTCCCAGCAGATCTGAACAAGGCTTGTGGAAACACCATGGACGCCCACGAGGCCGCGCAGATGCATCAGAACTTCTCCCAGCAGCTCCTGCAGGACCACATTGCAGCCTGCAGCCTCCCTGAACACAACCTCATCAGTGTGAGCACATCATCAATCAGTCACACTATAAACAGTGAGTCACTCCACCCTGGTTGGGTTTTCAAAGGAACCTCTGTTTTGTGTTTCAGTGGACAGACGGCCTCCCTCCTGTGCAGTTCCAGCCTCAGAATGGACCCACGACCAGCCTGGGCAGCCTTCTCTGAGAACTCGATGCCACAGTGACAGAGAAAATGAGAGACGAAGCAGCTGCTGCAGGGAAAATGGTTAAAGAAAACTGGGGTGTCTGAAAGTAGAAGCAGCTGATGAAAGGG
>VUQR01003012.1:6312-25338 GCA_015108515.1 Hemichromis elongatus
GTGGTTGGGTGGTGGTGGGGGGGGGTTGGGTGGGGGGGGGGGGGGGGGGGGGGGGGGGCATTGCAATTTTGACCTTGCGAACACAAGCTTGAAACAATGTGGTGCAACACCTTTCCGTGCTTAGCAGCTGTCTTTCTAGTTTCGAGTGACCCCCACAACTCCAGACTTAGGAAGGCTGATCATAGTGGTACGGATGTATTTTCAAGTGGAGTGAACTCCCAGAACCAGTGGAGTAAAAAGGAACCTATTCCAGAGAAGACAGAAGCACATTAGATTAAATATTTTGCATGACACATTCATTTGAGATAAGTTTTTCTCAATTCAGCTCCTTTTTTTTTTGTTTGCTTGGACCAGAAAAATGTAGAACCAGTATTTTAACAACTGCACAGATCCAAAGGAATCTGCTACAATTGAGTGTTTTCCGGCACAGCGGATGATCTTCCACCATTCCCGAGGCCTTGGGGAGAGCTGTCATTAGCTGGCTCTCAGAGCACAATGGCTGGAAATTAAGTTACTATTTATCCGTGCTGAGCAAAGGAAAAGGCAGCTGTGGGGCAGAGAGGCCCAGAAAGAGTTTAGTATTGATTTTGCTGAAGGGTGTTGGCCAGCCAAGCCAAATCTTGTTTTCTTAGTGTGCCGTGTAAGAATGGAAGGAGAGAGAGGAACGGGGGAGGCGCTTTGCAGCGAATAGGTTCAGAAACAGGAATATCATAGGATACATACCGTCCAATAACGCACTCTCACACACTCACTAAACAACATCAGGGGCTTTTATCCAACTATTTCCTCTTGCACAGCATAATGATAGCATAAAGATCCTGTGCTAACAGCCAATATGACCACAGCAACACGTATCATCTTTGCTTGGCTGCTAAGTGATTCTTACTTTCTGTAGACAAAGGCTTACATCTTACATCCATTGTTTGGGTGGTATTGATTTAATCACTGCACTCTTTTTTTTTTTTAATGTGTTAAGCCTTTCTTTAATTTAATTTCATTTAATTTTATTTTCTGGCTACATCATTGGTGATAGATGGCCTCTGCTATAGTATGCTATAGCAGTTTTTCACTGCAGATATAGAGGCAGAGATGTGAAAAAAGTGGATAGGAGTATTATATTTTTTGAAATAGTTTAATAACAAACATGTATTAGCATAAATATATAAGAGATTTAAGTTTAAGGATATGCAGTTTTACAATCACTTTAAGTCGCAGTAGGTTAAACTGTCAACCCAAAGCCCCAAATGTGAATATAAATGCAAAATGCAAATGTTACAGTGTGCTGGGCTCTGTTTGACTGACAGGTGAGAGCAGTGAGGGAAGCAGCAGTGATAAGGCGTGCTGGAGGATTGGGCTCAAGGTAGCCTGGGACATCCACACACCTGGCCTGATGCTGCCACTGGAGTCTGGAGACTGCTATTACATGAGAGGTACTGACGGTTGTACATAAACACACTCGGAACAACACACATGCACATGTAAACATGTTGCTCGCACAGCTTAACCGCATTCGCCACTATGTCTGACTTTGGAGGGAGGAACACTTTCATTACCCCATGTTTTAGTGTTACTTGTCCCCAATGACCCATGCCAGCAGGATGCACTTCACTCTCACTTTCATGCTCTGTCCTTTTCTTCTAATTCTCTCTGCAGGAAAAACCGAGCTGAGATATTCGTGTTCGAGTGTGTACGGGCAGAGAGGTTACTTGGCTTGAAAAGAGAGCTTTAAGGTTCCATGAAATTGTGTGCATTAGAGAGGTTAAGAAACCCAAATGTTATTTTTTGAAGTCCTGTGACCCATTCCTGACTACGTCTCTATGGGGAGAACAGACAGCAAGCCACAGGGGTGTAAATCATAGCTTAATGCTTTTGGCTGCAGCAGACACCTCCACCCTCCTCTTTTTGGTCCCATGGGTCTTTCCAAGCTTTCTCATATTTTCTGAGTGCGAGGACATTTATCCACATCACAACAGAGCTTGTGTTCAGCTGGACAAGAAGTTAACGCCCCTTAAAAAATGGTAGATTTATTCATTCATACAGGCACTTTGTTAGTATATAAAAGTAGATGTAAAGTGCAATTTTGAGGTGGTCCTTATTTCATCAGCATGATGAATTACCGTACTTTGTGTATTTATTAAATAAGTGACTAATGCATGTAGTTTGGAACTAAGGGTAGACAAAATAAATATTTTAACTGATATAAATCAGAACATCATTTTCATACTTTTTATTATACATGTGCTCAACATTTATGTCAAATA
This sequence comes from Hemichromis elongatus, assembly GCA_015108515.1. Lineage (NCBI taxonomy): Eukaryota > Metazoa > Chordata > Actinopteri > Cichliformes > Cichlidae > Hemichromis > Hemichromis elongatus. Next base: position 8,574 of record VUQR01003012.1, read on the forward strand.
AATATAGGAATCTATACATTGTCATTCCCTCTTTTCTATAATTTTTATAGTAGATCACCAAATGCCACAATTAAAAGATTACCATCCCTTCACTCCCATAGAATAAGTCGGTATACAATAACTTACGTACTGCACATATGTCAAAAATCTAATTTACAACTAATTACAAATGAAGAGAATTTACAGCAGCTTTGACTTTCATGATTTAAAAAAAAAATATTGTGCAGCTCTTTCTTTATTTGATAATTATGTTTTTGTTCGTAAGCATTTAGGCCTCCAATTCCACAGTTCTATAGTGGGGGGGAAAAAGGAAAAAGAAAAAGTGATGTAAAATATTTTTCCCAAGCTGGTCAATGCAGATGGCATTCCTCCCTGAGTCTGGTTCTGATGGAGTTTGCCTTCTATTAAAAGGGAGTTTTTTTCCTCTTCCCACTCTCACATATACTTGCTCTAAAGGAGATGAAAACTGTTGTGGATTGCTTTATATAAATAAAATAAAAATCTAGTCTTTACTATTATCTGCCTTCTCACGTCTTTATAAAACAACTGTTTATCAAACCCTTGTTTTATAAAGTAGTTCATTCATAGTGTCAGTGGGATTGTGTGGTTGCTGCCTGCCACTACCTTGATAATAGCAAGGTGTTTTTTTTTATGTAGCCGCACGCACATATGTACCACATGTGTCTAAACTTCCAGTTTAAAGTTGAATCAGATTACCTGTCTACTGTATCAACGTAATTTTAGAACATCGTCAGTCTTTACAAACGGACCACTAAAAAGTAAGAAATAGGAAGGTTTTAATGAATTCCTGACATTGACTCTTTGAAGATGCTATGTTTTCATGTGAGAGCAACGATGTCTGTACCTAATATTCAGTCTGACAGGGCTTGAAGCCGACCTCTTTTAGCTGGATAAGATTTACAATAGAACAGTCAGTTTCAGGCCAGCTATGATAATAGAGTGATGGGCTGTTGTGCAGACCATTCTAATGGGACTTGACTGTCGCGGATCAGTGGGGATTTATGCTCCACTTGGTGAGTACGCCCTTGAGAGGCCAACTGCTGCACAACGATAGGAGCTCACAGAGTCCTCGGCAGTCTGTGGCCTACCTGATTTAAATGCTTGGCACAATGCACAAACACAGCCATATGGAAAATAAATTAAAAAAAACAAACTTAAAACTCTTTCGATCTTAAATAGAAAAAAATTTGTTTTATATACAGTATACATTTTTGTGTCCTAAAATACTCCTAGAAGTGATTTGTTTTCCTACACAACATTGTTTTTACGTGGCTTGTAGTTAATTCTTGATCCTTACATGAGAAAAATACTGAAATTAAACCAATCACGAGACAAACAAGTCTTTTAAGACATGCAACGCACACAGAAACTCTACATTTTAAGTCTTTCATGATTTTTCTTTTCCATATGGGTGGCTACAAATGCACAAATAAAAAAAAAATGGATGTTTTCACCTCTCCATGTGAAGCACACTCGTGTACACACAGGCAGAGTGGCCAGTGTTAAACCAAGTGTTAAGATATATTGTACCAGTGTTTTGGTGACATACACCGTATGATAAGTAGTTTTGTGGTATTAAAAGAAAACTACAATGGTGTATAACCACAGACACCGTAATGTATTTTCAGCACCATTTGTCGGCGGCTGGCCCTTTTGAACTGCTAATGTCTGAGCTGCTGGAGGCAAATTGAATCACCATCATTTCCACCCAAATGGAATTTCAGTGGTTAAAAAAGAACAATGCAAGTCTTGACACCGGGCCTGTTCAATAATCTGATTTCCAGCTCCCAATGCACAGGGGGACTGGAGAAAAGACTTGACCCAATATATTTAAAAGCCTGCTTCCTGGAAAAGGAGGACAAGTGGCAGCAGGCACAGGGGTTGAAAGAAAGATAAATATTTATTACAGTTATTGAGTTTGCCTCTACTCCCTCCTGATCCCACTGACGCATCAGACGCGCCAAGAAAAGAGCAGATTGATGGAGATAATTTGTTATTGGATATAAACAGTTTTAAAGACGCAGAGTAATTCTGCCCAGAGACCTAATCCTTCACAATCTCATCAGGGTGAAGAAAACACCGGCAAGTTGTTTTGTTTGTCACCATCTTCTTTTTTTTTCTCCCACCAAACAATAATATCTTCCTCCCAAAGCATTTGGCTGTTTGACTTTCAAATCACAGGCATTAGCCGGTGTACTCTTGCTCAAGGCGGGTGTAAATATGCACATGTGCTGTGAATGACAGCTCTGTCATGGCTAAATTAATTATTGTTATGAGGCAAATAACGGCAGAGCTGAGAAACATCTATACACACAAAGAAACACATGGAGGGATACACAAGAAACAGCAGTAAGGCCTCTTTGTAAAGCTTGTGTGATATTGGACAAATGTTTGTTGGTATGGCTCTTCCATCTTGACAGATTGAGCTCGATCTGGTTTTGTTTGGTAATTAAAATTACAGTACAATGCTGCTCACTCTATTTGATTCGGTGCTGGACCAAGCGCAATCTGTCTGAGAGTATAAGATGATGTAGTTGTCATGTTTCTTCTCGCTCTCTCTTTCCTCTGTTTTCTGTCACAATCTTTTCCTTTTGTGGTCCTTTCTCTTCTTTATTTTAATTATTAAAAAAAAAAACACAACATCAGTATATTCAGTTCTGGTTTGAGCTCTTGTTTACTCTTTGTTGCTCTTTTGATAACTCTCATTGGTAATGTCGTTGTGTTTTGATAGTTTTCTCTTAATTGTATTTACCAGATGACCTGAACAGTACCCACCAGCACTGTGTCCTAGCTGGAGACACTGCACGCTTCAGCTCCACACACAGAGTGGCTGAGGTGAGAAGTCAGAGAACAGATTAAACATTGTTTTGAATTGCTTCATAAAATGCTGTATGATCTACCGACAGTCTCCTTTGGTGTTAATGAGGAATGCTTCTATGCTGTTTTTCTGAAAGACTCTGTAAAAAGTTAATAAGTAAATAATATTCAACATTATATGCTGAAGAACTTTGTTGTCCTCTTACGACCCTTTTTACTGAGAAATAAAACAGAAAAACGAATGGTCTTTCCCTGCAGGGTATGGCGATCTAAGTAAAGCCACTGCAATATATCCAAACATACTACAAAATGTTTAAAAAAAAAAAAAATCAGACTGCTAAGGAAAAATGTGCATTCCCCGGCTGGTAAGTGATTGGTTGCTGGTAGTCACTAGATGAAATTGGTCTCAAAGATACGATGCTGCATTAAAAACCTTTATGCAATTCCTTGTTGTTCCCAGTTTGCTGCAGTCCTGATTGGTGTTGAAACTTGGAAAAGTAGAAGGCAAAACAGAGACTGTTTACTGCAATTAACACATTTCAAGACGATCAAATTTACTTTGAAAGCAACACCGTCTTTGAAACAGCCATCGACCTTCTGTTACAGTCACAGTAGTGAAAACAGCGATAGGAGGATGTGGCGTGATTGAAATTATAGTTACAGTCTTCAGTGAACTTTCAAATTCGTTGCCATCAATATGGTTGCTTCAAAGACAAGGACCAGGTCTGCGATCGCTTGCATTAAGTTAGCATCTTCCAGGCAACTTTTGTGTGTCAAGACTGATACATTGGCAATACAACATCTGCTATCAGTCTGCCATCACTTTGTGAGTGAATGGGTTCACGTTACATGCAATCTGTTTGTGATAGCAAGGCGATTAACTGTGATTAAAACTGTGGCAAATATAACAAATCTGTTGCTGTCTGTTTCAAATCTGTCTACATGCACAGAAATTAACGTTAAAGAGAAATTCACAAGAACTACTTACAGTCCAGCAGGAGCCTCATAATTTTTAAACAGGAATTTGGAAATTCTTCAAATAGTGACGCCGTTGTGCAGGATAAGGTGAGGTTGTGCCCAGTTTAAAGTTAATATAGGAGGATGATAGCCTTTTTTAAAATATAGGAATATAACCAGAATACAACAAGCTGGCAACCAGTTGACTCCATCCATCCTCTTCCGCTTTATCCGGGGCCGGGTCGCGGGGGCAGCAGCCTAAGCAGAGAAGCCCAGACCTACCTTTCCCTAGCCACCTTCTCTAGCTTGTCCAGAGGAACACCAAGGCGTTCCCAGGCCAACCGAGAGATATAATCTCTCCAGCGTGTCCTGGGTTGGCCCCGGGGCCTCCTCCCGGTGGGACATGCACGGAACACCTCACCCTGGAGGCACCCAGGAGGCATCCTTGTCAGATGCCCGAACCACCTCAGCTGCCTCCTTTCGATGTGGAGGAGCAGTGACTCTACTCTGAGCCCCTCCCGGATAGCTGAACTACTCACCCTATCTCTAAGAGAGACCCAAGGAAAGTTAACTCATGTTACCTAATGATGGCAATCTGTCTGTGTTTATAAATTAGAAGGCAAATCTACCTGAGAGTGATCGTGGTCAGTGTGAGTCCTGTGCAGTCATGTTGCAATAAACAGTGGTTGACCAATGGCAGCGTGTTACATGCTCGACTGCTGGGTGACCAGTTCTTTGTCTCAGCTACTTGCAATTGGTTGACGAATGGGGGGAAAAATTCTGTGCATTCACCGTGCTACCAGTCCCAAGAAATTTTCTGTCCTATTTTCACTTTGGTTGGACTGAGTCACAAAGTAGATTTTGAGTTAGTCACCTGGATCTGGTAGCTAATTTTACATTTCAGTAGCTGTATAAAAAGTACAATTTTTGTGTTTTCCTTAAGTATTAAATGGGGTAAAAACATATATAAAATAATATTCATCTCCTCTGATTCTACAGAGCAATTAGCATCAATCACAATGTTAAAACCACCTGCTAACATTTTGTAGGTCATACTTGTGTTGTCAAAGCACCTAGTGCCCATTAGAGAATCGGCCTCTGGGAAACAGGTTTTTTTTTGGGTCTCTTGTCCCAGGATGCCCATAGGATATCCGTTGGGTTTTATAGGTTGGGGTGGGGTCACAGACTGTACTTGTTCCAGCAAAGCCCATAGACTCACTTCTAATAGGATGTGGTCAATTTTCAGGCCATACCAACGCCTTGAGTTCTTACTGATGTTTCTCAAGCTGTTCGTGAGCAATCCAGCTGGGTCAAATTGTCAAGCTGGGGGAGGCTGCTGCCATTAGAGAATGCCCTCGGCACTGGGATGTGTACTTGTTCTGCAACTCTCTGTAGATGCTTTATGCAGAAGCAGCGTCCTGATGAATGCCAGGGCCTGTATTTTACCAACGGAACGTTGCATTTTAACAAATATTTTACCTGTTCTGTCTGTGGTTTTAATATTACCAAGTAGACAGCTTATTAGTTGGGCAGTATACTCATATTTTCTAAGCATGCACCTAGGTTAAATGTAATAAAGCTCTCACAAGCACTGCAGTTAGACTTTGTTTGTAACATAGTCTGTGTTGTTCCGATCAGTGTTCCAGTGGAACCCTGACCTACATCCAGTCACGTTGCCAGGAGGCCCTGTCCAACCTGCACACTGACCCCGAGACAGGATCCCATAGGCTCGTGGCTCTGCTGCCGGCAACGCTACAGGACTGTGAGGAGATTCACAATGAGGTGGGGAGATGGTGGTGTGTGTTCACATGAATGTGCATGTGTACACGTGTGTTTGTTATATGTGTATTTTGCCCATTGGACCTTTTTTTTAAAATTGTATTTTATTTGCGTGTGTGCATAATTTTTTTTACATGTATTTTTAATAACATTGCTAAGATAGTGTAGATGAGCTGTATGCACCACATCTGAATCAGTTCAGTAAATCTGACTTTACTTTTATGGCCTTCTGAGGCTACTTAATGTGAATATGTGCCAAGATTTTAGACAATAGGATTTCAGTCTGAAGTTTTAAAGACTTTATTCCTTTACTTATTTTAAAAAGTTCATGACCCTCCTGGCACGATCTGAATTGTCCCATCTGGTCAGAAAAAACAATTAAGAACCATCTGCAAATATGAAGGATTTTTCAAGACAGCATCACAGAAAGTATTGTGGAATACAAAGAAACCATTATCTGTGATTAATAATTATTTGTTTATTTATTTATGTTTTGCTTTTGCATTGCATGGACTTGTACATCTGTGGAAAGAGTCTGGTGAACATTTAATGAAACTTTTTGGTTGACCTCATCACCAAACGATGTGAAGAACATGACAACAAAATCAGCGAAACACATTCCAACAAATACTCTGAGAATTTGAAATGAAAAGCGTTACTAAGAGTTAAGCAAAGAGAAGTTTTATATATTGATGACCTTTTTTTTGCTTGTGGATTCTGGTTGATTCTATTTTATCTGCATTTTGATACTGGTGTACCATACTGGAGGTAATCTGATAGCAGGTTAGACATCCGTACATGGCAGGATGGAAGCTTGCCAGCTTACCACCTTCTACACCACCTTGTTTCTGCTCAGGGAAACTGCAGCAATATGAAATCCAGGTTGTTTTCATTTGTCCTGGCCTGTGATGGATCGTACAGCAGTAGCCTCTCCATATGTTTTTCTAAAAGATGCAGTCAGGCCCCTCTCCACTCCTTAACCCCTTTTTATACAGAACAATGAGTGATGCTGGCTTGGGATATGGAGGGATAGGGGGAGGTCAAAAAACAGGAACGTGAGTGGCTGTCGGCAGAGCCACCAGCATACTGTGTTCACTTGCTGCAGGCCAGCAGTTAATATATATCACTTCACCACTCCCCTCTTTACACTCTTTGGCCCAAAGTTCACATCCAAGCTGACACTAGCACCCAGGCCCCATAGCAGGATACCGTGACAGAGGAGTCTGATGTAAGGTTGTTTAAAGGTTGTAGACAATATTAAATATTCAGCAGTGCCAAACAATAGCACTGTCTGGGTTGGGAACTGCTGCTGTGCTAGTTGAGTTAGCAACTGCTAGTTTGTTGCTTGTGGCACAGGATTACTAAACATTGGTTTATTCAGGAAAACAGTGCACTATTTATAAAAGAGCAGGTGTGTGTGTGTGTGTGAGTATTTAAGTAAGGAGGGGTACTCTCGGGGGCTCAAGCCTACCCTACCTGGCATTCTCAATGATCGATGTGGCCATTTGTTTGGAGTTGCCCACGAGAGCAGAACACCCACTTAAATGATGTATTGTTGGTGGAGTTATTTATGATCACGGCCCAGTTTGGCTCTTGGTGGGTGCATATTGCGCAGGTCGTGTTTGACATGGGCGACTGAGGAGTGAACAAGCCTGAGACACGCAGGCAGCCTGACCTGAGCTGTGCCTTATGGGCCTTTCCTTTAAAAGTGCTAAACAGCAAGCTAGCACTGGCTGACATTCCAGGGATATTGTGCAATGTGGTGCAAGGAGGTGGAGGTTGACATTTGTCACAGGGTGTGGGGCCGGTTTGACGAAGATGAAGTAGAGCATCTGCCGTCGCTGTCAGCATTTGGGGGTCAGTCGGGATAGCTAATTGAAGTAACAACTGAATGGAGACAGAGATAGAAATAAAGAAAAATTTCCCACCTGTGTGTGTTTGGTCCCTCTCACTGTCTCCTTTTAATCTCACCTCCTTTTTTAGGTGGCGGAGGTAGGCTAGCACAGCATCACCGCACCTTAAGCATGTGCATGTTTGGCTTTGAAATGCTAATCCCAGACGCAAATGTCTTGTCTCATTTAAAGCCACTGTGTCACTTCCCAGGTGGGTGTGTGACAGAGTGTCCTGAGGGACCCCCTCTAATGATGCTAGTCCCCCCACAGTAAATATTGATGGGGGGTGGGGGGGGTTCCCACAAGCTTTGGCAGAAAGTGAACTGTACGGAAGCAGTTGTGTGTGACCTTCTGATGTTCTGTTTTCATGGCCAAAATGTCTCCACAGGCTGCTTCAGTGTTTGATCTGCTTTGAATCACCTTTCCTGAAGGGCTTACAGTGAGAACGTCAAAGTAATCTTAATAATAAGTACTCAAATAATTTTCTCTGTAACCGAGCAGTTAATTGTGGTTTGTACTTTTTATACCTGTTGTAATTTTTACTTAGATTACCGTTACTGCTTCTTAATATTTATTCTAAATATTCATCGCATTGGTGGATTTAATTTCTCTGTGCTTTGATTTTATAAAAAAAAATACTACATTAATAAAATAAATCTACCAATAAAAAAGCAACATTTTTGACCTTTTCTAAATTTTGATTTAGGCTTTAGCTTTTTGTTATTTTTTGAGCGTATATTTGGGATAGTGTGCAAAATGTCACTTAAAAGAGTCATTTGCTACTTTAAGCCCTATAATTAACTGAAAAATTTACAAAGGTTTCAAACTGAATTTTTTATTAGTAATTGTATTAGGATTTACCAGCTTGGACAAATCATCTCTTTCAGGCCTTTAAGTTGTACAAAAATGCTGTGACCAGACGATTAACATGAACAGATTTTGGCATTCGAAGACGACTATTTCTTTTGTCCTTAGTCTGAGAGGAAATAAAAAGTGACAAACACTATTTGTAGATAGAATGTTATGAGAAAAAGCCTCTATAATTTATGAGTAATCATTTTAGAAAACCTGACCATTCCTAAGTTTTTTTTTTTCTACCTTTAGGGTGAAAGTAAAACATATATGGCAATCTGTGCGTTATAACTGAGATTGTGTGAGACTACTCTGGCAAATGTGTGATGAGTGTAAATTGCGTTCCTAGTTGCTCACCGGTAACCAGGCTTATATGTGGGGAGATCAGGAAAGGTAAACAGAGGACGGGAGAGTGGGATCGATCACACTCTCATCAGTTCTCACCTCAGGGCCCAGCCCAGAAATTGATTGGACCCGCTCAGGGACTACCGTGAAGGTGTGGAGAAAAAAAATGTTCCTCATTAAATCGGGGGAAAAAAGGGGCTACTTGGCTTTAACTCCAGAGTTGCCATGGTGGGAGGCCGGTCAACTAATGTGGAGCTAATGTGTAGTTGGTGTGTCTATCACCTGGACAGATGACAGCGAGTGCCTAAGGGGAGTCACTAGCTCCCCTCTCACTCCCCCGCGCCATCTCATAGAAAAACTAGGCCTAACAACCACTCTCTCTTTCGCACACACTTTCGATCTGTCTACCTGAATAGGTGGCATTTAGTCATAGTTCCCTACTTGGTAACTCCCAGCTGGGTACCTAGCCTCCAAATGCCACATAGCCAGCACTCCTCAGTAGCTTTAGATGGCGTGCTTTGTGGCTTCCACTGGCCTGCGCAGCGGGGGACTGGCAGCCATGTCAGCTCAAAGTGGAGACACAGGTTGGTTTCTTCTCACTAAAGGACAGGCAGACAATCAGAGGGATAGAAGGATGGACAGACTGTGTGAAAAGGACGTCCGATATCGGCTCTTGTGGCTTTGTTGTGTGTTTGAGCTGTAGTGATCGAAGGGGAGTGGATTTGGATTGTGTTGAAGGGACCATAAAGGATGACATTTCTTTGAAGGGTGGGTTGTATGGAGTGACTGAGAGACTGCTGAGCAGTGCCACTGGCTGTGTATTCTCCCTGACATGCCCCAGTCCTTGCATGTCATCCCCACTGTGATCAGAGCCTTTTTCCAGGACAGAATCCTCTCAAGTTGTTTGTGTAAATAATTTTTGCCCTTTGTTTTTGGGCGCTTGTATGGAAGATGTCTTGCCTCATTTTGCAGAGCACCAAGCACTAAATAATGTTAGAAAATGCAGGATGTTTTAAGTTCAGTGTTCAAACTTTTCAGTGGCCCTTATTAGAAGAGTTTAGGGTATCGTGGGACTTAATTTGAGTTCAAAACTATTCTGCACTTATGTTTGGTTTTTTTTTTTATGTAAAAATAAACTCAGTTTAGGAAAATGTACTTTACACACCTATAATCCATGTTAATGCTGCTACTGCTAATAAAGTTAGTTTAAGTTAGATTGTTCTTGCACAATGTATTGTCTGACCAAGCTTGATTATTTAAAGTTTTTGTTTAATTGATGCACTCAAAGATGGGGAAATCTAAGAGTTGAAGGAAGAAGGAAGTTGAATTAGAACTAAAGGTTGAAGATAATAAATGCACCTTTTATACGACAGCTGGGAAATCCATATATAAAGTTACTATAAATATTGGATTGTGGACGTTATAGAAATCTTTGGATTCCAACACTGTGAAGTGTGAGGACAGGACTGGACAGTTCTTGCTGAATCTGTACTTGCTTCCTTTGATACACCTGCAGGTTTAACAATGCAGTATAATTCGTACCAATTTATTCTAATTGCGAATATACTTTGAGACAAACTTTATGCCGTCTTTTCTGACAGTCTTTTGCTCAGTTGCAGGCCCGTTCAAACTTTTTTGTTAAAGTTACGGTGGACGTCACTCAAAACTAAAAATACAGCTCTTTGACTTTTTAGTCAGTGCGGCATATTGAATGTGTGTGTGTATATATATATATATATATATATATATATATGTATATATATATATATGAACATAATTTGTCAAAATTGGATGACAATTTTGGATCACCCAAATTATAGTTCATGGGAGCGCTCGGCTGGAATAGATGTTGGTTTAAACTTGTTTCTTGTTTCGATGACTGTTCATAGCTCTAAAAGAGCTCTGCTTGCCTAATGCTCTGTTAGAAGAACAATAAACAAACTACTTTTCAGAAAAGGAACAATGGCTCTCGTCGTGCTATTTTATATGCATTTCCATTGTATGAAACTGCGTTTTGTGTTGTACAGTTGTCTACGTCAAAATGAAACGGAGCGTGCATTGTTTTCGGTGGATGATGCTTTGTAGAATGTTTTGGGGGAGGGAAACTCACCGCGTCTCGCATTTGCGTTGGTGGCAGTTGGGGCAATCTTTGACATTCACATTTACGTTGGCGATTGTATACACATTAACAAAGACGCTCGCGCATTTATGCAGACAGATACTTGCAAGGGCACAAATGCACTGATGCGCATACAGTTCAGGTAGGAACACACAAACACGGAAAGACACACTTGGAAATAGAAAGGCTACACCTGGCTACGCGAAGCATCCGTGCGAGGATTAAATCAGCACTTCAAAAGAGCAGGAAACAAAAACACTCCCAGCGGAGGAGAGGGGAGCGGCTCGGCAGTAAAGACTGTCATCTCCAGACGGAGCAGGAGAGGAGGGGATGGAGGGAAGAGAACGAGGAAAGGAAGGAGAGGGCGGAGTTTTCAGGTGTGCTGACTGGAAGGTGTGTGCGCGGGGCGCGTGAGCAGACATACAGTAGGCTTGTTTGTGTGTAAATTGTTTTGACGGTGTGATTGTACTTAAAGACATGACCAATGTTTGTACTATTTGTGGTAGGACGTTTTTTTATTTACGTGTCAAAAATGAGTGAACACGCTTTGAAACTATTTTGTGACAAACAGAATGTGCAACAATACAAAGCTTGGAATTAGCAAGTATGATTTCAAGGGAATGTGTCATTTTATTCCAGTACAAAATCATGTCCAATTTAATTTTTTACAAGGGACTAAGATATTTTTTTTCTATTTGTAAAAGCATTCATATAATTTCACACTCTGACAAGAAAATGTATCTAAACAGAAAAGTCAAGATTGTGTATTTAGGAGTGTTCTACTTAGATGTGTACAAGAACAGGGAAAGGAATGCATATATAATCTACATAAACATCATATTTAAGTGGTCTCTCTGAACAACATTTTTGTTTTGCATGTATTTGTGTGTGAAGGTGGAGTTTGAGTGGCTGCGGCAGTACTGGTTTCAGGGCCAGCGTTATGCTCGGTTCTGCAGCTGGTGGACCAGACCGATGGAGCAGCTGGAGAAGGACTGGAAGCTCATGGAGACCATGGTGAGACTGCTTAGACACACTGCTAGTCACATGACAGCTTTGCTCTCTGGTTTCCCCACTTTTACTGCGTTTTACTGCATTTGGCATCAACTCACTGTCACACAGATTACTTCACTAAGACTTTAACGGTTAAATAAAATGTATCTCAGTTTAAGTCTGTAGGCTGTTTACCATAAAGTCTTTTTGTGCAAGTTTAGCTTTCTAGGTTTTACACTGATGGTATTTCTTTTCTGGGACATAGATGAAAATAGTAAATAGGTTTAGTTTCATTATTTTCCTAATATTTAAAATATATTATATTGTATATATAAAAACACTATTAGTATTGCTTTATAGGAAACACCCTTAAAATATAGGAATACAAATAAAAATGAGAGCATTTATCCGAAATATGAGGAGTTTCTTTGCTAGTGCAGTCAGGCTGTCACGCCAAAATAAGGCTCAACACGCCTCTACTTGTGCTTCTTACACAAACTACATAAGTGATCTGCTGTCCAATAATACCCCTCACCAGAGAGGGTGTGTTTAAAATTACATGGTATATTGTCTATCTTCTTACCATGCCACACTATTAAGGATGTGTCAAGTGTTTAATCGTAGCCTCACAGAATTTTTATGGGAGCGGAACGTGGGTGCGTAGCTATTAGTTAGACACCACTGTAAAGGAATCACTTAGTAATGTCAGACTCATAATTAAGTCACCTTAGTCACAGCTCTGTTCTGTAAATTCTCTGTGTGCCGCAGACATACACACACTGTAGGCACACAGCGCGGAAAGCCACACAGTCATATGCTTGGCCTCGCTTTTGGTATACCCCCACAAGTTCTATGCAGTCCCACTCTCGTAGCATTTCAAAGAGTGCGTGCACATGTATGTATATGCGTGTGTGTGTGTGTGTGTGTGCGTGTGTTTGTGTGCGTGTGTGTTTAACACCCAGACACCAGAAGCAGCAGGGGGCACTCTTGTATCACTGTAGCGGTGTCGGAGGGAACGAGAGAGCCGTGCTCCTCTTTTCCTCTGTGCTCTCCCTCTCTCTCTGTCTCTTTATGTCTCTCACCCACTCCTGCTGTCTCTGGGAGCTCTCTGTCTCTGTCAATGTCGAGCGCTGAGCAGTAATCACATCTAATGCTCAGGCGGGGATAAAGACTGGAGCTGGAGGAGAACAGTGCCGCTGCTGCTCAGCTCTAGTCATAGTCTCTCTTTCCTCCTCTCTCTCACACAGTTGAACAGCCTGGCAGAGGGTGGGTGGGGGTGTTAGTAGACAGGGGCTAAACTCATCTAGAGCTTTACCTCCGTACCCAGATGAAGTGTGTGATTTGGACCTGTATTTAGAAAAGGGCATCGGTGAAATGTGAGGTCTTTCTCACTCTCTGTTCCTGTGCCTCCACGTCTCTCTAATGGGCAAGTGAACCATGTCCACTGTGCATTTTATTTAAAAAAAAAGTGTGTGCGACCAAATGTCGTTGGAATATAATGTCAGGTTTTATGCAATGTGAGAAAATAAAATGTAAACCAGTTGTATTTAAAAAAAAATATATATAAAAAGCTAAATCAACAAAATGCAATAATTAAAATAAGGTAATAATACATGTGTAACAAAGGAATTGCACGGGGTATTTTAAATATCACAAATTACATTAACATGAGTTTATTAGAACATTAATTTTACAGATTAAATACTCTGGCACAAAATTTAATTAATCACAGTGTCACTTCACACAAAAGCAAGTATGTCTTCTACAGGAATGCATATTGAACCCGTGCAAAAAGTAATACACTAGTGAATGCATAAAGGTAATGATTCACTATTGTGATGAAAGACAACATTATTGCTCTTGCCAGCAATATTTACATACATGCATCGACCCCTGATATGCTGATGAAAAGCACTTTATAGATGTGACTTATAGATTTTCCTTTCGGTGATTTTGAAAGCTGTGGCTTTTCTGCCGTTAGATTAAAACACATTTCTCTAAATTACTTTGAGTTATTTAAATTAGGTGGGTTCCCCTCACATTTCTTTATTGCATATATTTTACACTTTAAAGCTGGCAATTGACAGCATAGTATAATTTAGTGAAATACAAGTGACCTACTGTGTGCAGACGCTGTTTACCATTTATTTACTTAGATTTTTCTCTTGCCTGCAGAGTATATATTAATACCGGATTATTTTTGTCAAATTTGATATTACCATGGGTGTTTTAGAATAGCAAATATATGTCTCTTTAAATAGGGTTTATAAAATGACACTGTGTTGTTTTATACACTGTGCTGAGCAATAAAGCAGCGCATTGTTTTATCCTGCTAAAACAGCAATACAAACAGCCAGCCTTCCCCTCTTTATTGTCATATTTAGCACACACTGTCGTGGGATGCGCTGGGCTATGTATGCGTTTGTTAGTCTGTATGAAGAATATTGCAATATGGGGTGACTAGCTCCTGTTTATGGATACTGTCTCTCCCTGGGGCTCCCTCTCTGCTCCTCAGCCTGTTGTCATGCAAATGCTCATCCTTCCATTTGAATGACATTCTGATAAAATACATAAATAAATAAATAAAGAACCGAAACAAAACAAGTCCACTCTTTTTGGTGCCTCATGAATTCATGTGGTTCCTTGATAGAAACAAAGAATCAGGCTCTTGAATAATCTTCAAGCATGGCTCTGTGAATGAAGAGCAAAACTATATTATGTACGTATGTGGGAAGGTGTGGCTGTACGTAAGGTAAAGGTTGTTTCGGCAGGATGGAAGAAGGGCATTAACTTAAAGGTTTTTACATTCCCCTGTGATCCAGGGTGCCGAAGTCCGTTTAGACCTGACTCGCAGCCTTGTGTTCCCCCAGGACTCTGCTATCATGGCTATCATACAATAGTGACATTTCCTTAAACTAGCAACAATGAATAGCTTCCATCTGAGTGACAATAGACAGAGAGTCTTGGCTTTATGCAGAATATTTTAAATACCGGTGTGGTATTTTTTATCTTTTCTCTTTTCACCGTGGGGGAGAAGCGACAGCGAGCCCACGAGCATATCCCCCTCTCCTTTTTTCCCTGTCCTGTGTGCGTGCGCGCGTGTGTGTGTGTGTTTGCGTGTATGTGTGAGCCATTGATGTTAATGTATGCACTCGGCATGACTTTAATTGATTTAGCAGCTCTGCTTGCACAGTACAGCTTTTTCCCTAATTTGTCACTTTCCTGACTTCTGTGGCTGCTCATCTCACAACTTCAAAAGCCACCGGATGCAAAGAGATTTCAATGCACTCCGTCTTCTCTCTCTCTCTCTCTCTCTCTCTCTCTCTCGCTGCCTTTCTTTCCTTCTCTTGTTCTCTCTCGCTCCCGCTACCTTGCTGTATTTCTCCCTTTCTCACACTTTCTCCCTCATTTGACAGAAGAACGAGCCTTGTAGATGGAAATCTTTTCAACACATATCAAGGAAATTAATCTGCTTTCATAATAAACGGGATCCATTCAGTTGAATACATTTGTATACTTCAAGATCTACAAAACAGGAAGTGGTATCGGGGCCATGTCTTCCTCTACACCGTTCACCCAGCCTGTCAGCCCCTGTTTTTCAATGGTTTGGTCACACACATATACAGTATGTGCATATGTGTGTATATATATATATATATATATATATATGTATATATATTATGCGGTCCCTTTTTTCCTCCCTGTGTCACAAAATTTGCTTTCTTTGATTTATAATGGAGGCTGGCTTTTGCATGCATGTGTATGCTTATGAGCCGAGATGCGCTTGGCGACCATTTCTTTTTCTCCCCTCACTGTAATAGCAGTCTTTGGAAACAATCTGGGCAGCCGAGGAGGACTGCACTGCAATCATACAGAACCTGGCCTGGTCGCCATCAGTAGCTGATTAGGTTATTGAGCAAACGTGCTGAGGAGGGGTTGGAGAATGAGGGATGCGGGAGAGGGGGAGGTAGAAAAAAAAAAGTGCTGGTAGTGTGTGTGCGTGTGGGGGGAGCAAGAGTGGAGGGGTCAATGTAAATGTTATTGCTGTGTGAGCTCATTTGATCAAAGTCCTGGAAAGGTTAAGCGAATCCAATCTGGTTTTGTATGGCAGAGTGGAGACACAGGCGCTAGGGAAGAAACCCCCAGGACGGAGAATGGATTATCATATTGGCGCTGAAGTAGCAGGGGCCTCCGACGGACAGTTTACTCTGCCCGTAATGCGTTTAGACAGCAATTGGCCTTAATAACCTTTATTGACTTCAGCAGGTCAGTGCCAAGAATCTAATTATCAAAGTGTATCAATTTCATTGGAGTTTAGAGTTGCACCGCTCAAAATAATTATTTTAAGGTCGGCCCGGGGCAATTAATCCCCTCTCCACTTATTTGATGGCTTTGTAAAACATTATAAATGTTATGGTTTCTGTTGTGCGTTACGCCGTAAATAATTTTAGGGAGCAATTTTTTGTAATGCATTATTTGGAGAGCTTGCCGTGCTGGTCCAGGTGAGAGAAAAAGGCAGTATATTTGAAAAAGCTAGGGGCTAAAGCTGAATCACGTTGCAGATGTTTACCAGCAGTAATTTTTCTCTTTTGCTTGCCGCTTAACTTGCACAGTTAGGCAGAGTTTTATATCCACTTTATATGCACACATGGAACCCAGATTAATTATAAGTGTGAACTAAGCAGTAAACTGCTTAAAGACCATTTTTATTGCTCATTATGAAGCCATTTATTATCTCTTACATTAAATCACACTGGGTTTATGCATCATATTGTTTTGCATTTAAAGCTCCACACTACGTAAATAGGCTTATACGTTTATTATATTCAATTCTGTGCGGTTCTTACGCACAGATAGAGAGTGTGTGAAAATGTGTGTCTGCGTGTATGGCTTCAGATTTATTTGTATGTTTCTGTCCGCGTGTCTGTTTGTGTGTGTGTGTGTGTGTGTGTGTGTGTGTGTGGGGGGGGGGGGGGGGGGGGGCACGTGTGGA
>VUQR01003012.1:38068-64215 GCA_015108515.1 Hemichromis elongatus
ACTCCACCCTCTCTTAGAAAGAAGCCAGGGGTCATCCTGTCAAGTGGCTGTCAACAGATAGCATTTTCACAAAACTAAACACATAGCTATGCGCAATGTTAAGTGGGACGCACTGGTACTGATAAGCAATTTGATGAGGGTCAGGGATTGTTAGACTTTGTTGAGCAAGAAAAAGTTTTAATTTTTTTATGCATACTACTAAGAGGCAAAGTCGTTATTTTGAATTAAAGAAGCATTTTATTACAGAAGACGCAGAGTGAGGGGATTGTAGTGCACTCCAGTCAGATGTATTCAAACCATCATTTATTTTCATAAAAGCATTCACTAAAATAGGACTAAAATTAATTTGCTGATTCATTTTGTTGCTTTTTTATATTTAGCGTTCTAATTAGGTTTCCACACAATATTCAACAGGCAAGCTTTTATCATAACACTGCCTTTTGTTTCCATGGTTTCCATTCAGCACATAATACTTGCAAAAAATATAATGGAAAAAGGAACAAAAAAAAAAAAAAGCATGATTGATGACTTTTGCTAGAGGCCTATAAACATAAACAAGCAGCGCTGATTGATTAAGTTTCTCACTGACTTTTGTTTCTAAAACACCAGTTAAAGTAGCATTCTTTGCTGTGGAACTTCAGCCTACCAGCTGCCATTGTCTGCCTGCGGGCCATTTTTAGTACAAGCAAGAAGGAAAGAAAGAGGAATTGGACCCGGTGACCAGTGGTTCTTCACCGTTGACTTATAGGCACTCGGAGTGAGTGATGCCTGCTCTCACCGTGCTAGTGGAAGCAGTCCATTCATTCACTCTGAGCCAACGAAGTTATGAGAGCTTTTTTATTCTTATGAGCTTTTCTGGTAACTGGGTTTTCCTGATGCACATGGTGAATTCTTTGATAGATGCTGCCCTCCATGTCCCTTTGGTAAATGCCCCGTGAGTACCCTGGAAATAGATGGATTATTATATGGGTGGGTGACTGTGCCGCAGCAGAGCAGTTCAGTATGCCACACAGGAAGTGCAGATTGAAGCGCAAGACGCAACCTCCAGGGAGCAGCTCCATTAGGATAGAAAATGGAAAACCCCAGTGGCACCGGGAAGGTTTTTGGTTTAACAAAGGTAATGAAGGATCCACACTGGAAGTACATACACAGAAAATTCTTCATCCTGCAGTCTTCTGCAGTATTTTTAGAGAATTGTTATGTTTTATCTTGCTGTCAGTGCTCATTATGCATTTTTAGATGCTGTCTTCAGTCGATGTGCTTACAGTGTGGCTACTGTTGAATATCCTGGATGAGGTGACCTCATGCTGACCTTGCAAAACCTAGAGGTTACTGCTCTGGGCATTTGAAAAAATAACAACAGCAACAAAAAAGCTTTGTCACAGCCAGCAAGCAAATACTGAAGGGAACAGCTGCGAGTTTTGTACTGACCATGCAAACTGCTGTAGGCTTTGTAAGGTCATTATATGATAATGAAAATCATTACAGAATTACATGGGGGTTTAGGACATGAGAGCAGTAGGGAGGGGAGGGGAGGGCCACATTGGGTTTGATAAATGGACTGTGAAGGTGCCCATCTGGCCCTCTCTGTGGCTTTTTCTTCCTGCTCTTTTATCCATTCTTATCCTTTACTACCCCTCTTTCATTCTCCTTCTATGTTCTCCAGTGGGCCAATGTAAAAGCGAGAAGGCCTGAAGTGAAAGATTAACAGAGTGAAAACCTAACTCACCTCTGTGGAGTAGAAAAGAGGAGGGTAGACAGACGGAGGTGTTTATGATCCAAAGCAGGGTTTGTGCCTGACTTGGCAACCCTGTCTTCCCATCTCTGAGTGTGGGCCAGTAGGAGAGTAGGCAGTCATTGACCTTTGGCTTTGGAAACAGTTGGACCGCTCAGGATGTGTGAACAGGGTGTAGTTTGGAGGCACTGAGGTGGTAATACATTACAAGGATTATAATAGTCCTCTTTATTTGTTCTCCTTGGATTATAGAATGGAAGACTGAACAAATTTGTTACTGAAGCCTTGAAACCGCTGCAAATTGGCAGCATTTTGGATTCATACCAAATGAGAGTGAGCAATGATGGACATACACCATATTACACTGCAAACCTTCCCCCGATAAAGGACTACATAAATAAACGTGTAAAACTAGGTTTTTCATGCTTACTATAGTTAAAGTTACGTGTTGATCAGAGAATAGCTAGTTTCTTGTATGTTTAGTAACATTTTTTTATATTTAGTTTCTGCCTTTAGTTAAAAAATAAACTAATTCAAAGTTTAAAAATCATTTTTGACAAGTCTCCTGTGGTAATTGTGTTCTAGTGACCTCTTGTAAAGGAGTTCATAACACTGTACAGGATGGGATGGATGCCGTTATCATAGCTGTACAAGCAGAACTTGTGGCGTAATACATCTGTTGCCCGTGTTTACAACTTTTCTCCAGTGTGCTAAAAGTTAGTGAGGTCTTTATCCTAAAACAAAGGAAACATCAGCTGACATGGCAAGCCGAGTTAAAAGGGCAGAGAAGGAGGTCCACGTGTTCACAGCTGCACTCATCACTCAGCTGTCCGGTTTGACCCACGACCCTGGAGGGTTGTCTCCCAGCCTCTATCGGCTTTATGTTTCCTGCCATTGTCATCCACTGTTGTCCTCACCTGGACAGGCCGCTTCTACACAAAAGGTCCAGTCTGTCATCAAAACCACGGGTCACTCAGGGCCAGCAGGGGCTAGAGAGCTGAAGTCGAAGCTGTGCCCAGCCAGGGATGACCCCAACAGTCTTGTCAGCTACCAGTTGCACCCCTGTAGAGATGCATAGTGACACGGAGAATGGAGAGAGACCTTCGTAGGCTGGCACTTCATTCTCAGAGTGGTGACATTTCTTTTGTGTCGTCTCTGACAGACCCCGCCCCGATTCCCGTGCGGGGGTGAGAGAGGGAGCTCGGAGACAATGGAGGTCCCTCTGTACCAGATGGGAGTTGGAAAGATTGTCAGTATCGTGTCCACAATAAAGACAAACAGGTCTACTAAAAGTCTTAGAAGTGGTGGCCCCACACTGGGATTGCTCATGACATAGATAACTCACTCAAGTGTTTACAGACACAAGTTCCCATCCATCTATAAAAGCTGTCATGTGTTATTGTTCCAAAAAATTTGTCATAACATGACTTTTTCATTTGGCTTCACAGCCACATGTCTATGATGTGCATGACTTTAGAAAACACAGATTGTAGGATGCAGTGCAGAGAAGGTGGCATCAGATTTTAAATAACCAGGTTTAATTAGCGGTGCGGCGGCGATGTTTGTACTGGCATTAAACCAGTGTTCTGGTTTGGGGCAGGTCGGTCCGGGCATGTTGTCAACCGTGCCTACGTGATGTAAGTTGCAACTCGAGGTGACAGGTTAATCAGATCTCCCAGACAGCAGCCCCACATTTACATCTTCATCGCTCTCACAACAGTGGTCCTGTTTTGCAAACAGAACAGACAGGGCTGGCCTAGTTTGTTTTCCTTGGCACATGTTACAAGCCAGTAGTTTTGCTGGGTGCATACTTGTATCTCCTTACCCTAAGGGTTTCTCTCCTGCAGTGGTGGGTAAACACCTGTGTGTGTGGTGGGCTGAACTCCCAACCCGCAACCATGTTCTGAATCTTTGTCTGTGTGCCTTTTTCTTTGTACCACCTACTTTTGCCGTCATCTACTTCGCCGTGTTTACTTTATCCTGGGCACTGAGGGAGAAAACAAATAAGGACATGTCATCTGCCTCTTTTATCGCCGGCCAGCCTGTAATTAGCGCAAGCGCGGTGGTTTGCCTAAGACTCTGTCATCTAATTTGTCTGTCTTTATCTAAAACATGTCTGTGTGGTCCCTTAGACCAGTTACGTTCGTGCAGCGAGATTGTCTGTGGCCTGGGTGTTTGTGAGGTGTGTGTTTGTGTGTGCTTGATTGTAAATTATGAGTTCTTCTCTCATGCACCCACCCCTGTTAAGCAATCAGTCAGTTATGCATGACATGTCCTGACCTCAGCAGAACCTCACAGCTGCTGTTTCCGTAGTAATCGTCCTCCCATCTTAGTTTGCTCCCAGGCTAGAAAGTACATCAGTGTGCCTTATTCTTGCATTAATTTGTTGTGAACGAGATGACAGATTATTGTATTTATTTACCTTCTACTTATGGCACAAACAAATTTTTACCCATGTAAATATGCACTTACCTCTATGCTGCCTGTTTCTCATGCGAGTTAGTAATTAGCTTTTAAGGTACATGCTTTCACTCGTTCTGTGGTTTGCTGTGGGAACAGAAGACTCGCATCAGCAGGAGTCAGTATCACACTCATACTCTCTTTTGTTAAATTCCTCTGCTTATCCTTGACTCGATTCAAGTGCATTAAATTATTTACGGGGTTTAATGAAAACAGTATTTTCATAATTATGCGTTTCACAGTAAGAACTTGGCAAAGAAATGCGGCATAGAAAGCGGGAAAGAGAGAGTTGAAAATGTCATTAAAAGTCCCACAGCCATTTAAACACACTTGTTGCAGAGACAGCTGCCCATTAAAAGCTGCCTTTTTAATATGGAAACAAGATTTGTGTTTGGAATAGACAGTGTGGTAAGGGGTGGGGTAGTTTTGGGCCTGTTTTACTGGTAGTCAGGAAAACCAGGACATTCTTTCTGGTCAAACCCAACATCCCATAGAGCTGATAGAGCATGATTGGGTGAGGATGTGTGGCATGCATGTGAAACAAACATTGAGAACATAACATTATGGGAAGATGGAAGTTGCGCTCGCAGAACTCACAGTTTTTACTGTGTGTCTGCTCTAAATCGAGTTTGTTTTTGAGTACTGTGAAGGTGCTTATTTGGCCCTCTACATGAACCAGTTTTATTTAAATCAATACGTTAGTTGAAACTGTACCACTGGGAGCCATGATAAAGAATAAGGGGATGTGGAGGCCTCAGTTAACACACAGACAATCTGTTTAACAGATGCTTCTAAGATTTCGTTGTGTTTTGGATTTTGTTTATTACAGGCACTTTTTTGGAGGTTAATTACTTTTGTGCTGCTGTTTAATGCTGGAGTCACAGAGCTAACTGCAGCAATGTATGCAGTATTTAAATATACACATATGTAGATTTTACATGTGTGCACACCACATGCTCCATCCTTTCCCTTTTCCCCAGATCCCATCTACCATAACCACCCCACCTGGGGAGCCCCCCAGCCCTCCCACTCCTTATACACACATCTTTCTCCCCTTCTCTGTTAATTATAACCTACACTGCTGGAACACTTCATTTCATAGCAAGCATATTGTCTCTTCAAGGCTGGCAGGCAGGTCATAAATTATCCTGAAGGTGAGGATGGAAGTTGGAGGAGATAGTTATGAAAATTTCATCTGTCTGCCGTAGCGGCCGCAGCTGCTCCTGTCACTAGCCTTGTGCTGGAGGAATTACACCGGGTCAGCTTGTGTGTGTATGTGTGTTCTTCAGTTTGTGCATATGCATAGCAGCGTTAACACGTGTGAGCAGTTACAACGTGCACATATATATGTATGGCACTAATGCATGCGCGTCTTTGTCCCTGTGTTTGTGTGCGGTGTGTGTCGCGTGGCAAATGTGTACAGCAGGTTGGCCAGGTAAGACCTGCCTGTCAGTGAGTGGAACATCTCTGGCGTTCCTGTCACCCCAGGGCCCCCAGCTTTGCCCCGAAGCAGGGAGGCTAGAAGGGGGGACAAGCTAGGAGGGCCGTCCCCAAGCTGTCTGTGTTCATTACTGCTACAAAGACGGGACGTGGCCGGCAGGTGGCCAGACCTTTAGTCCTTACCTACTGTGATCATCTGCTGCTCCACTTTTTTTGCATGTCTGGGTGGGTGGGTGTGCAAGCCACTATGCATGCTTGAGAATGAAAAGAAACCTGTACCTTATGAATTTGATTAGAGATGTGCATTTTGTGTTTGACCTATGAAATTGTGTTTGTGTATCTGTGAAAGCACATAGCTAAATGCATGTGGTTACATGTCTACAAGTGTACAGAAATCATGCTGCTGGAGAATGGGAAGCAGTGCTGCTTTGGCACTTTCTTTACACAGCATAGACCGCGTCTCTC
The DNA here is from genome assembly GCA_015108515.1 of Hemichromis elongatus. Lineage (NCBI taxonomy): Eukaryota > Metazoa > Chordata > Actinopteri > Cichliformes > Cichlidae > Hemichromis > Hemichromis elongatus. Next base: position 44,169 of record VUQR01003012.1, read on the forward strand.
GACAGACTGCGTCTCAAAGTGGCAATTAGTAAGAAAAGAAAAAACACTGTACAATCCCCTCCATCCCCTCCTATGTCAATCTGGAGTTTTCTGCAAAAATTCTATTAGGGCCAAAGTCCATAGCTGTTAATTACAATTCTAACTAGCTTGCCTCCTGACGAATGGATGGCTTCAGCAGTGATGTTGGATAAAAGGGATATCAGCGATTTCAGTTCCCTGTACAAAGGCAGCTTCTGAAATGGGTCATCAATCCCATAGTGATAAATGTCTTGTGGAGTAATGGCTCTCTTATCAGCGGCGGATTACTGGAGATATTTGTAATTAGTGTAGCCACACAAGTCCCCAACAGATGTTTTTGAGGCGGCACAATATTAAAGCCTTGGTTTAGTGCTAAATGGGAACTTTCTGAAAATAATAGGGATAGTTAGAGCTATTGTATTGTGGCAGGCATAGGTGATTCTCAAGAACTGAGTCAGTGGGAATCTGTGTATGTGCTCTGCTACACAAAGACATACATTACACACAATTTTGTGAAGCCACGTGTATACACATTCACGCACACACTCATGAGCTGTTAAATACACAGCCTGAGGTCCATCCTTCAGATACCACATGACTGTGGGAGCCACAGGGCTCCTCTTCTCCTCCTGTTCCTCCTCCTCCTCCTCCAGCCCTAGAGGTAGCCACTGCTACGCCAGGGGGAGTGAACGATTCACTTTTAACTTCCATTTCTCCTGTTTTGGGTCGAGATTCACTCGCTGCCCTGAAGTTTTTTTCCTTCTTCCTCCTCTTCCAGCTCTCATGAAATCACAATGTGATGTATTCAGCCTGAGGTGTAGCTCTATTCACAATGCAGTTTGACACTACCAAGCCTTGCTCCCTTCTGTTTTCACAATGTATGTGTACAGATGGCCTACTGACAAGTCTGTACCACTAATAAAATTGTCCTCGCTGTAGTTGACAGTTACTCTAGAAAGCCTTTTAATATACACTTGAAAGAAAGGACTCCTGTATTTTATAGCTATCTGTCTCCTTCTTATGTATATGTATTAAAATATAGACATTATAGAGAGCCGGTGTAAGTACAGCAACCGTTCAGGCCTGTTTTCTGTTGCCAAAATATATCCTTATGAACCCATCTACAGACCTATACACACACACATACAGCCTGCCCGGCACTGACAGACGTGTAAGCAGATGCAGCCAGAACTGGTAATGGCAGGTGATTATAAGTGGCACACGTGCCAAACTAATTAAACCCCTGGGTTGACAGCAGCATTTGGTAGCACTAGCATTCTGGCATGCTGGCATTAGAATAATTGTAGCAGCAGCACATTTCACCTGCGAGACTGCAGCTAACAGCATCATTTATTTTACAGCAGCCTGCACCGGATGTTTCAACAGAGGCTTGAGTTTCCCTGCTTTACGTTTGACATGTATGGCAACCCCTGCTGCAGATGGGACAGCTTTTCTTAATGCTAGTTGGAGAACATTTTGCTCGAGGGTATATGGTATTTATATTTTACACAGTCTTTAAGTGCAAAACAGAAATGAACGAGATGCAAGTATGCCAACACATATTATAGATGGTATGAAAACAAACTTGGCCCTTAACTACAGCATCTATGGCCTTTCACATATTTGTTACTTTTTTTTTTTCTATTTTAGTAACCATATGCATTTATTTGAAAAAGGCAGCACACATTTATTTCTGTTCAAACAACCCAACACTATAACTGTGCAGAAATAAGGCCTGCACTTACTTGTTTTTTGGGTTTCAAACAGAGAACAGAAGACACATTTAGAAAGCTGTAGGACTGAAATATAGGCATATCTAGACAAGTTATATCTGTGGCCTAAAGCTGATAATGACACTTCTTGTGCTAAACACAGCCTCTTGTACCACAATGCTGAACTGAGGCCATCCTCCTTATAGGGAAATGCAAGGTCCAAAACAGAAATATTACTTCTCCTCATTTTTCAGTTTCTTTTATGGGTTAAGCAAGAGCACAGCACATGTTTTCAGATGGAAGAATAAAATACTCAACTTAAAAAAATCAGTTTTAAATTACAATGCTTCAGAGCCCTGACTTTCAGGGGAACCTGTAACAAAAAGACATCAGACATACATATATTAATTTGGTTATCAAAGGAATTGGGGTAAAAGATGCTAAATGAAAAGTAGCTAAGAAAAAGTTTTCAAATATCAAGCTAAGAGATATAGAAGTGATTTGAAAGATGGCAAATTCGTCCAGTCAGGCAGGCTGACCTACCTCTGCACGTCTCCCATTTAAGACACACTACAGCAGGCAGGCAGGAAGTAGACAAGGACAGGAGGACAAGTGTCTTAGATTGTTGTGTTCTCAGGTCATCACTTCTCCAGCTGGAGGGCTGGAGCTGTAAGTCTTTCTCACAGAGGTCAGAGCTGTGTCAGGAGGCCAGAAACCGCAACAGGAGGCACACCTGCACACGTTCTGTGCATCTCTTCGTGTACATTTCTGTCTCGCAGGCACATACCTGAATAGTTGAGTAAGAATTTAAGAATACTTTGAGTTCTGTGGAAACTGTGCTGTGTGTTAATGAATTGACTGATTCATTCGATTGCCTTGTTGAGCAGGTGTGGCTAGGCCAGGTGTATGCTGCATAACCAGGTGTCTGTGTGTGTTTATGCTCAAGGTGAGAGGTAAACTGATATTGTATCTGTTAGCGCACTTTAGCGAGTTGGGTTATGCAAGGTATTTAAGCATGTATTGTTAGATTTATGGTTTGCAGAGTTGCATATCACAGACTTTCATCTCTACCAAGCCCGCATACAGCTATGCTCTAATATTTGCATGTTGTAAATCACAATGGTGACAAATAGGGTGCATTCCGCTCCTACGCGTTTTCCCCAGAGGTTTTGCTGTCGTGTCCACTTGCACATAATTGCTTCTTTGCCTTACTGCACATATATCACTTGCTGAAACATCACTTACCTTTTTTTTAGGTTTTATTGCAGTGCCCAGACTGCGTTCACTCTCGAAAGCTAGTGTGTTAAGCTTGTTGTAGAAGAAGTGAAAAATCAGCTCTTTGAAGGCACAACGAAGTGGCCGATGGCAGCTGATAGCTGGAGCTTAGTGGATCCTCATTATGTGCTGTAGCAAGCTGATTAAAACATTTGATTTGTTCTTAGTGAGTGTGTAAGTGTGAACTCGTGCACGTGCAAGTGCGTTTGTGCATGCGCGTGTGTGGAAGTGTAGCCCTTTAGGCTGCTGCGGTGTGTTATCTGTTTTTTCAACCTTGTCATACTAATTACAGTCCATATTTACTTACATTCTCTTTTTGTTTTCTGCCCTTGATAGGCATCTGTGAGTGCCTCTTTCTAGGCTGTTCTCATTAACAAACTGATGATGTGTGAAAGGTCTATCTTGTGATGATAGAGGGAGCTTTTCCCAAAAAAAGGTCACGATACAAATGTTGTCAGCTTTTCGCAATCACAATGAATAATTTCCTATTATCAGCGATGTTGTGTGGTTTTGCCAGTGAATTTTGGTTGGGGAATACATTGCAAAGTCTATTTTTTTTAAATAATTTAAATACAGGGTTCCTGATGTGGAGGTTACCATCTAAACCCCTATATATATTTTTTTTTTATATAATTTTTTTTTGTCTGAAATTTTATACATTTTTTTTGGGCTGTTGAGAGATTCAAAATGGCAAACTCAGAAAATTTGAACATTAATCTTGCCTTATATTGTTTCTACTATTCTGTCTAAATGTTATCTGAGCTACAATATTTACACTGGCTTTCAATAAACGATTGCATTAGCAGAATAGCAGAATACGTTGCTTACACAGCAAAAGAGAAGATTGAAATGAAAGAAGTATTTCTGCTCTTTTGTTTCTTACCTGTGTTGACCCTTGTCAACTTACTCATCACATTCACTGCATGGATCGCTCACTGCACATCACCGTAAACCTGTTGCTGTCTTCTTAGAAACATCGTTTCTGATTAACCAGACCCTTTAGTTAACTAAACTGGCTCCAACACAATAAAGAACATCATTATGCAAGTGTGCAGTGAGTGTGTTAGAGCGCCACAGACAAACTTACAATAGGATTTGTAAATGGTTAAACGGGACAGGATGCTGTGTGAGTATGCATGATGGGGTACGCGGGGTAAATGGCCGACATCTGAGTTTTATATGGCAGAGGTGGGTGGTATGTTTTTGTGCGAGTGCATGTGGGGGTGCGGGATGAATGGTTTTATATAAGTGTGAGTGACTGATTTCCAGACACAGAGCACAGTGCATCCTGAATGGTTAAATGGCATTTATTCAGCCGGTTAGTCTGGGAAAACATATGGTGCCATTTGGAGGCCCAGACTGGTGCACGCTGTTCTCCTGTAATTAGACTGGCCCAGCAGAGCAGCTACATAACTGCTTCATGATAACCACCCTACTGTAGCCTACAGTGCTGCTGCCACCCAGCCCTGGCTGCAGCACAGGAGCAGCACACCACATTACACATCCTGTTAACACAGTGTTCAACACCAGTGACACCACAGCTTTGGCAGCTGGACATTTATGCTGAGGGCCAGATTTACTGTACATATGTTGGCAAACAAAAATGTGCATTGCACCTTTCATTATGTTTGTGGTTGCAAAGTGCATGAGATTTCGTTGTGTTCTGCTCTTTGGTTGCATTCTTCATACATTTAGGATTGTGTAGCAATGTTTATCACTAATAGTTTTAGTTTATAGAAATGTTTTAGTGGGGTTAAATAAATGAACTTGTGGATAAAAATTGACGTATTCACGTGAAAACTATTGCATATAAAACCTTAAGCCACTGTATAGATAAATTTTAAATCTATTTGCATGGTCAAACCTTTGTATGAGCTCCAATTGAACATTGCTTTCCTAGTCAAGTAAATATAGCAGAATCTGCATGGCTGTGCAAAAGTCTTGAATCCCCATCTATTGAGGCTTTGGCTTTTGTTTGTTGCTGAGTAAAGGAGTCTTTCTTTCGATATTGTCTTCTTCCTTTTTTTTCCCTGTAATTATTCCCCATCCTACAAGGTCTTGGGAGCAGATTGTGGGTTGAATGTGTGGGGTGTGTTGGCAGTGCTGTTGGGTGTCAGCTGGGCTGTTGTCACGTTAGGGGGGGACAGCCTGGCAGCCCAGTAGGAAGGCTCTTTTAAAGATACACTGCTGGGAATCGAACTGAGCCAGTGCCTGGTCCAAAACATGAACACAAACACACACACACATCAACACACACTGAGGAGGTTATGAAGGAAAATGTGTGGGGAGGGGGTTGTCCAAACCTGGGATAATGACGTTTCTTCCCTCATTTATAATATCTGACATCGCCAGTCTGTCCTTTCGTCTGCTCACATCAGCATCCTTTCATAAAGATCAGGCACACGGACAATTACACATGCAGGGAAACTCTAAGGAGCAGTCGATCTGCAGTTTATCTGATGACTGCTAGAAAATCCAAAAAGTTCATATTAAAGAATGAATATTTTACAATGTGCATTTGTTTCATCTCTGTATTTAAGCCTCTTTGGCCAAAAGTTAAATTTTTGACATAACAACACATCTTTAAAAATTGGCATCAGACTTCCCAGAAATGAGATAGCTTGGTGGCATTATAGGATGTTTAAGAGTACATCAAGGATTACCAACACCCTACTTTACACATTCACGATTTTAAATGTGTAAAATCTGTCCAATATGAAACTACCTCCTATGCATACATACTCCAATTACATACTGTACTGTGTAATGTCTGTGTCCAGATTGGGCTGTCTGTGGCATGCTATTCCCTTGCTCTCTGTTTAGCAAGTACCGCATGTGAGAGGACCGTCAAATTTGCATATGCCGCCATGTATATTTCAGTAGCGTTTAACACACACATCACCGGCAGTGAATTATGCATAGGACTGGTACAGTGAAGATGCTTGTTTTATGCACTTGTGAAGGAAAATTGAACTGTGTTTTCTTCTGCTCATGACACTCAAGGCCCAGGGCCCATTAAAGTACACAGAGAAGGCAGCATGTAAATGGACTGGTGGTGCCCTTGCATCGGGGAAAGGCGTCCGACAGATTCTGACGGCTAGTTAATAGGATTCCCACCTTTCCAAAGGGACTGACTGAGGTACTGTTGTAGTATTCTTGTAGACCAATGCTTTTCTTTTTATATGTGAATGTGCATATGCGTTTGTTAAATGCGGTGCTGTGGTAGAGATGAGTGACTGAATAATTCAAAACTGGCATGTCTCACAAAATGATGCAAACCTGTGCATGGATTGTCAGTGGGTGGAATAGAGTGTTGCAGTAAACACAGCCTAAAAGGGTCTTATGCATTATAGACAAGGCTTTTGAAACTGTTTTCTCATATGCAAATGGAACACAAACAGCTGCAAAGGCTTAATATGAATCTCTCACATCAAATCCAAATGAGGCATAGGGCTGTTTATGTTTATATTGTGTACGCTACTACTAGAAAAGGATGGAGGATGTTTGTCGAAGCACATGAAAGATATAATAAAAGACTCGATTCCACTGCTCTCAGTGTTTACTGTAAAGAATGGGTGGTTAGAGCTGTATCTTTTCTACCAGACAATAGTTGTGTTCTCGTAAGCCTTTTCTGGACTGGTGAATAGACTGCGGAGGATGAGCTTCATTAGATATGTCATTTAAGACACCTATGCTCTCCCACTGCTCTATATTTATCCACTTGCAGGTCTCTAACAGGCCCTCAGGTCAACACATTGTGTCCCTACCTGTCAGCTCAGCAGTGGACGGGACATATGTGGTGGATCGAGACAATATGAAGCCACCTGCTCGTCACCCTTCCCTCTTTCTCCTTTCCTCTCTGGTTTTTCCCCCTTCTGTTCTACTTCTTTTGTCATACCTTTTCTAGTGGATGCAGTCATGACTTTCATATTACTCTATTTTGCTAAACAAGGGTCTTATAGTAGCTGTGGCTGAGCACCAATGAATCAACTGTTTACTTTTAGTTAGTTCAATTTTACCCACTGCTGTGTGCTAAATGATAGGCCTAGCCTGTAATAAACAATCTCGTAAACAGCTCAGCCCTTAATGGCCTTGGGGGCTTGTAAGAGCTTTATAACACATTTAATACCCCTTATAACATGTAGGCGCATCAGGCCTTAACTTAAGCTACATTAATTGCGTTTCTTGACATATATTGACTTTATCTTTAAATTTGTGTTTGGTCATTCTCATGTCTGCCAAACTTTGCCTGCATGTGAACCGTATATCATCATCATTCACCTCTTTTAACTCTCAGATTTTATTTTCTGATTTGTGGCTACCAAAAGACAATAATAACATGATGTTGTAACATTAAAACCAGAAGAGAAGGGAATAACATTGATTATCTCATTAGACTGCACAGGTCTGCCTGGAAACCTTAGGTCCTCACATTCATGTGTATTTTACGTTGACGTGCACTACTCATTATTGCAGACCAACAGATTCTCCCAATGGCAAAGCATTGCTGATCGCAACAGCCTCCTCAGCCACACCACAAAACTTCTCTAGGAACACAATAAAGATCCCTCCATATTGATTTGGTCTCCATACTGCCTACGTCCTTAATTAGCTTAATTATTGCAGTTATTGCTGAAAAAACTAGAAATGTTATTAAATGCCATCTAGTTATTGGAAGACCAAATGGGCGTAAGGACTTTAAAAAAAAATAAAATCTATGTATATTTTAAAACTTTGCTCATAAAATCAAATACATCAAGTATTTAAATAAGAAAAAAAATATTTCATTATTATTTTAGTCTTTTTTTTGTTTTTTTGATTATCTAAAACCAATTTGTCATTCAATAGAAGAGTCCCTTTAGGGTTCTACTTGATGCATTGTGAAACCAGAGCAAACTGTATTCAATACATTCCTCAATTATATTGCCACTTGGTATTCCGAGTCTGGTAAGAGAAAAGGAGAAACCATTACTTTGTTAGCCAAAAGCACACATCCACTCAGAACAGACGAAAGGGCCAGCATGGGGAATAGAGATATTTGATGTTGAATCTCCCCCTATTTACAGTAGGATGCCTGAATAAACGTGTTCAGAAGCTGGAAAGCAGCATTATGACCCATAACCCCAAGGTATTTGAAATGGAACAGCAGGACTTACTTTGAAAAAGAATAGGAGATGTGCTCTGGGCTCACTGTTTATACCTTGATGTGATTTGGACTGAAATATAAAAAAAAAAAAGCCTGTTTATCTGTTCTTTCCCTTTCGTCCATTGCTGAAAATTGCGGGGTTTTGGAAGGGGTGGCTATTCAGATGCGGCGCACTACTGGCAGTGGTTTAAATCACGTTGTTTTGTTTTGTTGTTTAAGCTGGTAAAATGTATTCAATAAGTATCATTTTAAAACATTTTCATGATGCTTTTCCTGTCATCCATAATAACTATTTAAACCAGATGTGTCAGAGCTGTCCACACATAACCATTGTATTTTATTTGAAGGATGTAATAGATAGACCTGGGCCTTGTTGCAAGGTCCAGATTTTCCATCACATGTGCTCTTTGTGCAGCATTTTCTCATTACAGTTTATAAAACAAATTCTGGGGCTTGGGTATCTACTTTTGGTTTGAGTGTTGTTTTTTCTATAAATACCAATTTAAGCCATTCTTAATTTATTCTTTTGTCTGAAAAGAGGTTAGGTATCAGTCTTTCAAGTTTTGGAAAGTCTGATGAGTGTTATTTGCATGGACCTCCTGCATGACGGAGATTTTGGAGATGGCGTGGGGAGAGAAATACAAAATTGCAGAGTAAACCAATACCAGGCTAGTAATGTTGGGAGGATCTCCTTTCAAAGAGTAGAGTTGAATGTGTGCGCCTTATGTTTTTGATCTCTTACTGTACTCATTCCATTCCAGGCACAGTTGTTATCATAGTTGCTGTTGTTTGTATGTTATTTTAGCTTCTTTCCCAAGTAGCTATTTTGCAATTTGGGCAAAAATACAATTAAAGGTCCATCTGTTTTCAATGGTGCTAACGTCACACAGATGGGGATGTCTATTGAAGCCATACCAGGATCCTGGCAGGTCAGATACTTCAGTAATGAACATGCTAAATATGCGACCAGTCTGATTTCATCGTAACAAGGCCTGCATGGTGCTTGAATGTATAAATATAGTTTTACATTAAGTTAAGCTGTTGCACTTTAGCCTTGGCAGTGGTCTAAAAGAATAACAGGACTTATCCCCTAGTGGTTTAAGTTTCACTTGCAATTGGGACTTGTCTCATTCATGCTATGCCTATATTTCACAAGAGTGGTGCAGTTATGGTGTCATTGTTGACAAACCAAGATTTATATATGGCCAAAGAAAAATGTCTAGTATTCCTTGTGACAATTTGTCATGCTGAAGTAAAGCAATAAAGGCCTTGAGTATCTATGTGTATGTATGTATATGCAATAACATACTATTTCTGCTGATATTTCTTTAGGTCATCCAAGCAAATGATATCCTTTTCATATGTTTTGTTTGTTTAGTGTAACACCTCAATCAAGTGAGAAGGGACGTGTTTTCAATAAAAAAAGAAAAAAAAAAAAGCTTTTTCAGATTGAATCCCAAATATTCCATCATTTAAAAGGCCACAGTACTTTAGAGGCCACTGCAGCTTTGAGAAACTGTGGGATTTATCACATGCTTTCATGTCGAAACTCCCCGCATTAGGCTAGGATAGAAGGAAAAACAACAACAACAACAACAACAACAAAACGCTGACACTGTGTTTGCCCAGTTAGAAACGTCAACGTCACATTGATCCCGTAAGCTGTTATAGGACTATATGCTTTAGTTAGAGAGTTCTATACATCTTCTTTGCACTTGTTTCTTGGTGAGCTCTGACAGTTAACAGTAATTGAACAAAGGAGATTGTTTTTTGTAGTTGTTAGATCCCATGTTCCCACTAAACATTCAGAACAATAAACAATGTAATTAGATAATATTATCCACTATGGACAGCTTTTGGAAACTATGCCACTCTTTTCTGTGTGTGGGAGACAGTTATCGGGTCAGATTTTCTGGGTGTAACTGATCACCCAAATAACTACAAGTACCTATGTACTTCTCTTGCCTTCCAAGTATGCAAGCACTAACATTTCTAACACAGTTCTTTTACCCTGAAAGAAGCCTGAGGGCTCTGACCAAAACTTGTCTAATATAGGAAAATTGAGCAGCTTTGAACTTTGCTGTTTTTGATAACTACTTGGTATGCTTCCTGGAGGACAACCTGTGGGTTTGGTTTCCCAAGGTTTAATTCCTTTGATTAAATGCCAGGGCAAGATAGCTTGGCACTCAATAGGCCCTTTACCTCCATCATATCCTCAGTTTCCTGGGCTTAAAAGTACCAATGCTCTCAGCACACAGTAGCCCCCCCTTAGTCCAAAGACTCTTATGCTGATTGTTGTTTTCCAGGTTTACACCAATAACCTCCTTCCTGTACTTTCCCTCGTCCCTCATCCTGTTTTAGGTCAAGATGTCCTCTGTTCCTTTGCTCTGTTTATGCATTATGATTCATAACACAAGCGTGTACGTGGTACAGTACTGCGCCTCCCTTCCTTTCAGTGACCGAATGAAACCGGCGGCAGGATCACAGCCTCCACAGATTAGCAATGCTCAGAGGAGGAACACAGTTTCTAGGGTAATTATGATGAGTGTTGGGCTGCCAAATACAGGATAATGCTTGGTCCGTATTATTATACTAGTGGATCAACTCTTCAAAATTGCAGCTAATTAAGGACAGGGTTCTCACGCTGGCTCATTCAAAACGCTTAAATGACCACCATCTAAAGTTAGGGTCATGATTGTCTTAGCACTTTAGGCGTCTAGACATCTAAGGAGATGATTTAAAAACTGAACACTGAATTTAGTAATATGTTGTTAGAGCATTTTATGACTTTTTATTAACTTGATTTTTTATTTAAGGCTATTTGAAGGTGTAGCTCAAAACTAAAACATCACATAATGACTTATTGTGTCAGGCACTTTTCTACTGAAATGAATTTAATATTTGAGAACATTGAATTTTATGCAGTGATGGCAATTTATACAACCGTTACTGGTGTTCACATTAATGACCTCGTCTCAGTCAAACGCCGCACGTTTAGTTCTTGCATAGCTAAAGCATAGCTGTGCTGTATCTGTTTGTGTCTTCTCCTTAAATATTTGAAATGTATTATGATCCACTATGGTCCAAACCCCAAATAATTGTTTTTTGCAACAATATTTCTGCTTTTTATGGGAAATTGTCCTAAACCTTGAAGGTTGAAAAGTAAATTTATTTAGGCTATTTAGAGGGAAAAACCCCTCAAACTTCAAGTAACTGTCTCATATTGGCTGCATCTAGGTCCTGGTGCCTGCTTTGATTGACTCTGGATTTTGATGGAGATGGAAAACAAGGCACCCTTTAAAATTGGCTGACCCCTCCCAGGACTCTGTACCCTCTCTGCCCTGAGCACAGAGATATGAGGGCACTCTGACATACTTCTGAGGCATCTTTTGTTGTTGTTTCTCATGGGTAAAATCTGCCCACTGCTATTCCATGAGAACCCTCCCTGTGCTATCACATGCACACACACACACGCAGAGCCAAAATCAGTCCACTGTAAAATATAGAGCATTGCCATTTTCTTTCACACAAATCAAATCCTGTCCACTACTGTCTGAATATCACAGTAGTGGACAGATCAGATCAGATTAGGATCTTTGCTTACAATTGCGAATTTATCACAGCACGTTGATGTTTTGTTTTCAAATTGTTGCCCTTACTAACCTCCATGTTGATTTTCAGGCTAAATATATTGATTCCCACTTGATACTGTTGGTAAAAGTCAGAGAGGAAATAAGAATTATTGTAGAGCAGCTGTATACAGCAACACATGTTAGTGATAAAATATATTCTGTGTAAGAACCATATGACAGAAACAGATTTGGCCTTGGATTGGGTTTTTTCAGTTGCATTTTAAGTTGCAGCACTCACTTTACTCATGATATAGGTTAAGTTCTAGCAAAATATTGTTAAAACACTACTGTACTTTATGTCCTATCCAAACTATCTAGCCAATGACATGTGAGTAGTGGGACAAAAAACAACAACTTTTTTCTATGTTCATATACATTTAATGATAATTGGATTCAGCAGCAGTTCAGAAATCCCTGCGATTGTGAGTTTCCAACCACACTAGCTTAAATGCAAAAATGGCAAAAATAGGTGTTGTTATCATATGTTGTCCTGTTTGGTTCATCAGTAACTTAACTAGAAGAGTGACCAACCCACCTTTGAGAATCTTAAAAAGAACTTCCTGCTGGACATTTCAGTTTTTTTCACAAGCTTATCGACAACTTTTTTAAAAACCTTAAGTCACGCGTAGCCTCACAGTAGTTTCTTCTATATGGCAGTCCTCCTGTGCCATGCCATGACTCCCTAACACCAAAGCAATGTCCTATGGCATCTGAATAATGTAGAGGGTTGAGTCATCCATCGTGGTGGATAGCTGCGTGACTGCATTCATGTGCTCGTTTGCATATACGCCTGTGTACATAAATATGTGCAGTACTCAAGATGGGCTCCATTACTTTTGCAGCAGGGTATCTCTTAACTCCTATCTTTTTAATTATTTATTTCATGAACAGTATATATATTTTGTTAGGGGTTATTGGGGCATGAATAAGCGTGTGTCACGGCCTTTTCACAATCCCTTATGAGCAAATCCCACCCCCATCCCTGACTTGCCTCCAGCAGGCCCAGCTCAGAGTTCTTCTGATAGCCATGAAGGGATTTGGGCTGGATGGGCAGACCCTGACTGGGCTGATTGCTTTGAATGGCACTGGCTAAGGCTGCCTTTGAAAGCAGGGGCGTTGATGAGCGCCTTCTCAGAAGAGCCTGTGTAGTCACTGCCTCTGGGAGGGACCCTCACTAATACCCCAGCATAAGATATACAGGAAGAGGCAAGGATCACCAGTCACCCCCAGCCATACACACACACACACACACACACACACACACACACACACACACACACACACACACACGTAGAAATGCATATACCCACTTGCTTACACAACACCAGAAAAGTACTTTCAGTGAACTTTTTGACTTTTACTTATGTTGCCTACTAGTTGATGGATCTGTAATTCATTCAAACTAGACGATTCAGTAACTAATTTCATACTACCAAGATACAGCAGAGTGAAGTTCTTGATATTATTTAAGTCCTCACTCGGTTTGATGGGCAGCATGCTTGACATCTTTGTATATGTGTTGAATTTTGAAACCAAGCTCCTAGCTGCTTGAAGTGCTGGCAAGAAAGGATTTCCGGAAGGTGTATGTGGGCTCACTTGTTGTGTTCGCTGTTTCACCTTGTCCTTTGGCTCTCATAAAACACCTTGAACATGAGAGAAGACAAATTACAGCTTCAAATGCAGGTGTCCAAGTGCATTTTTATCTCTTAGCAGGCCCTGAGGGAACATTACCTATGTTCCACAATGGCTGGCTGTGACATGGGAGCTGTCACCTGTGAGGCCCAGGCTATTGCTCTGAAAGGATGTCCTTCTTTCTTTGATTGCTTTGTCCCTCTGAGCAAAGAGCTCTGAACTTTGGTTTGGTCTGGACCCAACACCCCTGACCCCAGTAACCCCTTGACTTTCACCTTATTCGTAGGAACAGGAATGTCTAGAATAAGCATACTTGGTAATTAACATGAAAACGCTGTATAAAGAGTATCACGCTCATTAGGATGATTGGTGCGGGTTAGGGCATGAAGACATATGTGCTTTTGACTACTCCTCTTTACTGAGCTCATATATATGGAAAATTTCCTAGGTAACGCTTGTTGATGTCAGTAAACCGTGTATCAGAGTCAGAGTTCAGAATACGTGCTTGTCTTTCACGGCAGTTGAATGGCTTCAGGCGAAACAAGCTCATTTTGTGTGAAAGAGAGAGAGAAAGAAGGGGAAAAAGAAGTAGCAGTAAATTACTGATAGGTGACGGAGAGCAGAGCTTATCTTGTGACAGCATCAGTGTGGAATGGAGGTCTGGTGTGTTTAAGTTAACCCTTTGAAACATCTTATGGTGAGGCTGAAGGTGAGTGAAACACAGACTTACAGATGAATAACCATGAAAAAGCATAGAGGGAAATGGGAAAGATGGCAAGAGGGGAGTGGGTGGTGCCCGCAGCACGCCTGGTTTTATTTTCAATTGCAGTTTACGATTTTTCATGGTCATGTCTCCCCTGCCTTTTCAAAATAATCGGCTGTTGGTTTTTGCAAGTCTGGCCGCCTTTCATTTTAGAGGTTTGTTTTTGAAAAGGTTGCTATTATAGCTAAATGGTTTCTCTGCTTCTCTAAACACGGCAAGGCATTAGGCTGGGCTCCGGTTTCAGGGCCTGGCTCTTAATGAGAGACCCAATCACACAGAGGGAAAACACGGATCAGCCCTGCTACACCAGACCGAACCTGTGGTTTACCTCTTGAAACATAACCACACTCCTCTGCTCTGTTTTTCCCCCTTTCTTTTTTCTTCCACCATCGTTCCCTTCACCTCCTGTCATGATTCTTCTCTTTTACAACCGAACGTGATCAAAGTTGATTGTGCAGCTGCAAAAGTCAACACAGATGTGAAAATAAGTAGATTAACACAATGGCCCAAACTTGGCTCGACAGTTAGCACGGTGCTAAAGTTTAGCATCCCCTCATATGGAAGGAGAGATTTGTTCAACTTCAAAAGAAGGCCTGAAATGTCATGTAAATATTGGTATAATATTTAGCTACAAATAGAACACCTCTGTCTGTCTGATGCTAATTTGCTCTGAAATTTTTCACAAGTATCAGGTGCAGTTTCCTTCATGCTTCAGGGAGAAATACTGGTCTCTTGTACTCACTGTCTGTATTTATATTCACCTATTATACAAGTGTAGGTTATGATTTCTATTACACATTCCATCCTGATGTCACAAAAATGTGCTGGAAAATTATTTCTTAAAAAGTAGCAATGCTACTTCTGTGCACAGCTTGTGTGATTCACGTCTCCTGTGCTAAACTCCTAGCAATCTGCTAGATTTGGGTTTGCAGATGCTTTGTGGGACAGCAGGGGTGGGTGCAAAGGTAAGGGTGCTGCTCTGTGGTCTATATATATTGTCTTTTGCTAGCCACATACCTGCCAAATTGCTTTGAATGTAAATGCATTTTGTGGAATCTTATATTTGCATAATTTAACAAATACTGAACCCTAGGGCTCACCTCAACTCTTACTTCAGTGTACACAGAACTCTGCTGTATTTGCTGTTGAAGTTGTGTGTTCTGCGATATCGACTCAGAAGACCCTGTCACTTTTTTACTGTAGCTTTGACTCCTGTAAAGCTATAGTGGAAAAGACGATGGAGAAGAAGAAGACGAGGCAGTCAGCAGTATGCATAGTCTTCTGTCACTCTGACACTCTTCAGTCTCCTTGCAGTGGGGGCTATGATTTATGGACGAGTCTCCATGTTGTAAGAACCTGAGCAGGATCACTCACTTCTCCAAGAAGAGAGATGGGAGAGAGCAGTCTCCTCTGTCCCTGGTGCTCCTTTTACACACCTATCTTAGCTCTTCTTATTTCAGTTTCTGTTTATAGTTTTGATGGATTATAAAAAAAGGCAATGCCAATACTTTTTCTTTTTTTTCTTCTTCTTATGTTCTCTACCCTTTTTTCAAAGTGAGTGATTGTTAAACAGTTTATGTATTCTCTTTCTGCCTGTATGTTTATTGGAGGTAGTGAATTAGGTTTGAAACCATCACCCGAGGTTGTTTGAGAAACTTGAAAGGAAGCCCCCATAGCACAGTCCCCCTCCCACTTTTCTCATCCCCCACCTTCACTCGCTCTCTCTTTCTCTTTCTTTTGCTGCCTCTCACTCTCTAGCACACAACCTCACACTCTCAGCACAGTTGTCACACAGTGGCGCCGCTATCTGCACATTATTAGTTATTACTTTATCGGCTCCCAAAGCTGTCAGAAGACACCCTCCTGGAATATACAGCAGGCATAAGCCATCAGTCCTCATTACGCTAGACCCGTGTGCAATTTACACCCAGCTGCCTCTCACACACCCATGTCAACATGCTAATGTGTATGTGTTTTGTGTGTGTGTGTGTGCGCACTTCTATGCAGATGACAGGGCTGCACACATATGATATGAGCACACCTTTGAGGGAATGCACTCACATGTACGAATGGAGCAAAGCTAATGTGCAACATGATAAAAGCATCCACCGAGGCCTTTAAGTATGCGTTTGAAGAGAGCTAGGGCTTATGTTTTTTCAAGTTTATTGCTGCTCCTTTAAACCACAAGGAGGCAGGGACAACATTGAAAAGTGCCGCTCAGGACAGCTCAAGCCCTGTTGAACACACAGGTGTGCGGTAAAACCCCTGGAGGCACCTGGGACAGAACAGGGCCCAGCAAGTCAGACTGGGTGAGTTAGTGCATACCCAAGCGATACGCTGGAAACCAACACAAACGTCAGATCACCTGAATAAAGAATCACTTCTGTGTGTGTGTGTGTGTAGAAGGTCGAGTTGGATGGGTTGTTAAGATAAAAACACATCATATCAACATAATGAATTATGTTCTGATTCAGCCCTTGCATATTTTGCCTGAGGTGGCTGTCATGAACAGATGTACAAGTCAGTTTCTCATCATTACTGTTAGTGCTTGAGTATGAAGATTGTGCAAATCAGACCTCCTGCGCCGACATGCCATTGGATGCTTATTACACAGTCCTGTTGCCAGTGAATAATCTCTCTATCGTTTGATCTAGCAAAGTGCCCACATTAGCACTCACTAATTCCCTTGGCTGTGGGTTTGGAGACAGCACACGTTCCTGAGGCTTGCCGTCTCTCTGTGATTGTAAAGGTTGGGCCTCTGGACCCTTTTTTACTCCCACATTGTTTTCAAACGAGGCATCACTTTAGGCACACACACCAATCGTTATTTGAGTAGTCACTTTTGTCGTATTAAGAAATGCGATGAGAGTAATGGAGTTGGTAGATATTTTGGAGTGAGCACTTAGGCAGTACTTTTTTATAGCTGTCGTCAAATCATGGTAGCCCAACATCTTATTGAGACACTTTTTGTTGGTTGTTCCTTAAACTTTATGTGCAAGAGAAAATGAATCTTATATCCTACATCTCTGTTATCATTGCTTGTTCTAGCTTTTGGAAACTTATATATGATGATGTAATTAAAAAACTAGTGAACAATGTGTGGGTTTTTTTTATGAAGCTAAGCAATTAAAAGTGTTTTGACTTGTATTTGTTTTTTTTTTTTAATAGATACATATATTTTGCATAGCCAAAAGAATCTGTATAGCATATTTATTTAGGAAACTTTTTCTGCATTTGTTACAAAAAAAATTATGGAGGACACACTTTTAAGAAGGTCATGAATAGTAATATTGCAGCATGCAAGCCTTTGAAGCAACGCTTTCTCCAAATTGGATATTGTAAGAGAGAGACATGTCCCTGTTTGTCTACTACTGCATTATCAAGAGAATACAGGAGTATGGATGGCCAGCAGCAACAGGAAGGATTTGCTAAGTTGCTTTTGGATAGCCGAGTCTCCATCCCACATAATGCTAAACACAATTATGCAAACAGTTTTTTCATTGAGAACAACGGAAAATAATGGCTTTAATATATGCCCTTACCTCCAGCAAGTGTTTTGTATGCAAATTAGGCGTGATTTCAGGGATGGAGAGGCGGAGTGTCTCTTGCATCCATCTTTTGTTGCCGGGTGGATTAAGGGAGATCTGTTATGGTTTGTTAACATGAGAGCTTTTGATTCGGATTGAAACGAAACCATGTGTAGAATTAGATTAAAGACAATGTGTGGTGAGTGGCGGCTCAGGCATGTACTGGACCTCACCCACCCGTACGCCAGCGCTCACCACTGTGGTCCCATTGTTTGGCCCGGCTTCTGTTGTGAAGTGGGTTTTTGTCCTGTTTTTGTTCCGTAATGGGCTATAATAACTTATATAAATCACAGTGACTGAGCCGGAGCTCCTCGTTTTGGGCTTGGCATTGATGGAAGGTCTGGTTTCTCCAGAGGACTAGTGAGCAGTAAGTCTTGTGTATGGTAAGGGAAAGTTTGAAAGTCAGCAGGCTTTAGGTTTGACAGTGTTGTTTTGTTGTGAAGGGAATCAACCTGAGGTTTTCTTCTGAGAAGGAAGGTCAAATAAAGAAAGAGGAAAGCTTTGATAGTGATCTACAAACAGTGTGTTAGACCAGGACAGGTGAAGATAAGATATATATATAATAAAAGGAGTCGAATTTGTGTGAAATTCTTCCCTGTCTTTTGCCTCTCCTGAAGGGCTTTATTTTAACACCAAAAAGAAAGTGAGAAAAATATTGCTGGATTATAAAATCGGGCTGCTCTTGTTAAAAAGAGTTCACTTAACATTAACTTCACAACATTAACAAAAGGAAAGAACATAAATATTGTCGTCTTAAGAACTGCGCTTAATTGGAAATGAGTGTGTTTTTTGTTGTTAACTGACCTTTGTGAAGGTGTGCGTTTGTGATAATGTGTAGAGATGATAAATGAAGGAATGGAGAATTGGTTAGATCCCTCAGTGTGTTCATTACTAGTCAGTGATGTTTTGTCAATAGCAGGACTCACATCGTCTTGTAAGCTTTGGGCGGTGCATTTACTTGCACTGCTGGGAATTGTCTGTAACCCTGTTTTACATTGAAAATAGCCCAGAGGAAAAAAGGGGTGGGGGGGGGGTGCAAAGAGTAACCACTGATTAATTATGCACATCCCTGATTGTGACATGCTATCTGCTGCTATTAATGGCCAAGGATAATCACTCTGGATTGTAATTGCAGCCTTTGACTTCAGAACTGTACTTTGTCCAACATCAATCTTCATGTGAAACCCAACAATTTGGTGAAGAACTTCATTTGAGACTGTTGTTGGGTCTCCAACTTATTTTCAGGAATAGTAGTGAAGTGTTAAGGAGAAGAGGGGCAAAGGGGTGGAGGTTGCTTTAAACGGTGTCAGCCATTGACAGGCAAGTTAGAACAGGGTGCTGTGATATTACTGTACACTGCTTGAGGTTATGAAAAATAATTAGAGATCTGTGTGGTAGAAAAAAATGTGTTTTGAGGTATATGAAAGTTTTCACAGCCTTCATTGTTTGAACTTTTAATTCAGCTTTAAATGAGTGTCATTATTCTCTCTCACACATGGTATTATTGTGGAGGAAAGTATATGAGAACTTGGGGGGGAAAAAATATCATATTAAAATGTTAAATATGAGTTAATGAGAAAATACTACTCACCAAAGGATTTCGAGGCATCATCAAAACTGCCACAGATGCGTTTTAGGTACAGTATTTGCTATGAAATGTATTTCTTTAAATGTAAATGACTGTTGTAAGTCATATTCGTAATAACTCTGCCTATTAGAGGGAAAATATAAATAAGATAAATGGAGAGTTTATTCCCCGTTTTATAGAATTTCAGCAGGTTTTTTTTATTACGGACTAAAACCTTCTGAAAAAAAACCATAACAAAGTGAAGTTGAGGCTATTTTTTTTTTTTTTTTTTGCCTTGTCCAAAAGCTTCTTTGGCAGTTTGTCTAAAAGCTGAAATGAAACATAGAATGTAATTAGAGGGAAGGGAAACTTTTAAGGGGAATTTCAGGATGCCGAGCAATCGGAGCCATAAAAGCAGATTTTGCTCCCCCATCATAGAGCCTCCTGCCCAGCCAGACAGTATCGGTACACAGTGTGTAATGGGCCTCTCTTCCACCGAAACACACAATGTTTTCGTTTATGTGTGTGTGTGTGTGCTTTGCTACTGTCACACCTCCGTTATATTAACCTCCTAGTGTGTGTTCCAGATCCAAGGAGAAACCACAATATACAGGCTTTCTTCTTCCAGAAAGACAGAAAAGAGAGCTTGGTTGTGAAGATTTTGCATGGTTTGTGTGCACAAAAATAACAGGTAGAAAAACAGATGGGGGGGGGG
>VUQR01003015.1:13524-24483 GCA_015108515.1 Hemichromis elongatus
TGGGAAGAAAAAACTCCCTTTTAACAGGAAGAAACATCTGGCAGAACCAGGCTCAGGGAGGGGCGGGGCTGGTTTTGTAGCCGTTTTGTGTCTTTGTAATTGGTTAAGTCTTTTTTCCATGAATTTATGTTCATTTGTATGTTTTTTTAAAATTATAATATTATGATATATAAAAATGCAACATAGTAAAATCACCAAGGTAAAAAAACATCAGAAAGGTCATCAAATAGTCCTCAGGAATAGTTCTCCAGGCTTCTTGAAGGACATTCAAAGCTCTTCTTTGGATGTTTCTGCCTTTTGTTCTGTTCTCTGTCAACATGATCCCACACTGCTTCAATAATGTTGAGGTCTGAGCTCTGGGGAGGCCGATCCATGACTGATAGTGTCCCACTGTGTTTGGGATCATTGTCACGCTAAAAGATTAATCTGCTGCCAAGCTTTCAGAAAGTCTGGCTAAACTATTGCTCAGTACCACTTTAAAAAAATAGTGTGGTTCCTTGGAAGCAAAACGGAAAAAAATGAAGGGTGGCTCAATATTTTTGCACGGTACATATTTACATTTGAGTGAAAATATTTCTCCCACAGGATAAAGATACCATAAGTTAAAGTTACCTAAAAAAAAGTCCCCAACCCTGTTTTGTTAATACAACACAGGAAAATGACCCAAACATGTCTTAAATAAAGGTGTGAAACAACAAGCGATGCAAAACCACAATAACATTAAAATGAACATACGAAACGACTCCAGTAGTGTGGAGGAAGATTAGGACACTACTTCTGTGTAAATGTATTTGCCTGTTGATGTGACTAGATACACTTAAAGAACCACCCAAAGCTAGTTTGAAACTTTTTAAAACCTTTTCAAATTAAATGCATACACCTGATTTGATTTTATATGTAGTGAAATTGACATTTTATTCCTATAAATAACCAAATCCTGTATTTTTTATACAGTGTGACTTCTTACATTACCATTCTGGCTACTGTGAGACAGAAAGCAAAGGGGGGCTTGCTTTTATTTTAAAGCTTTTTGAGTAAACGTAAATAATGTTGACCTCCATCCGGGTTTTCGTGAACATCAGGCTCACAAACTGCACTAACAAAGGGTGTAAAGGACGTCACTTTCCTTCTAAACACGACAAATATTAAATAATGGTTCCACAGACTCGGTCCTACGCCTTCCCACCTTTCCAGTGTTTGTCCTGCCAAGCTGCGTTCAAGAGCGATGATGCAGGTGTAAACACACACGGAGCGAACAATGCTCCCAGCAGTCAGAGCTGATGGACGGGGCTGGAAACAGAGGCGCTGTTGATGTTGCTAAAGAAGCAAGGTGCTGAGAGAGCCACACCTCAGCAAACAAAGCCCAACACAAAACCCTCTTTTGTGAGCAGCGCTGAAAAATGGCCTCAAACTTCTCATGAGGATTCACTGTGCACAAAGCAGCCCTAAAGTGAGGATTTGTGGCTCTTCCTTGAGAAATACTCAGGCCTTTAATTTTAACAGTAATCTACACGTTTTCTTCACGTCTGTTTCCTCTTTTGTCCCCTCCATGACTGTACTCAGAGCTGCTCTAAAAATACACTTTATAAAGTCATAAACAGTCGAAGCAGCTGGTGAGTTGGGGTTTTAAAAGCCACTGCAGCCTCCAGAACAAAACGTTTCCTGCCCTGATCTGCAGCCCCACTTCAGACCATGTCATGTGTGCACGTGAACGAGTGTGCAGATGTCTGTGTGTGTGTGTGTAAGGACTGTTTACCACGTGCACTCTCTCCAGGCAACATTTTTTTAGGGTTTTTGCTTGTGCTCTTTCTCCCAGACTACATCTTTAACCCCGTTCAAACGGATGTGTTTACAAGTCAAGAGTTCACCGCTAACAAAGCAGTTCAGTTGTCATGCATGCACGCACGCAAACTCAAAGAAACAAACGCAGACACATGACTCACACACAACTTCATTATCTAGTCATTCAAAATACTGAAACTGTGACATTTAAATCTTTATTATGAAGTGATGAAGCAGCTTTTTTTATTTTTCAAAAGTCACATTTTAATTAATAATAATTCTGATGTAACTTTTAAGATGTACTGAAACAAGTCACGGTGGGTAAAAACCTGTAGTGTTGTTTGTCTAACTACAACAATGGCACGTCCATACGGCTGAGTTGTGGCTTGTCTCTAAGGCTTGGTAACCATAGGGCCAGTTTACACGCATTAGCTAACTATACCCTGCCTGACCGTCCTGAGCCGTTCTAAATCGGAGAGCTTAGGTGGAGTTCAGGGTTTAGTCAGACAAAAGCTGCTTCATGACAAAAAAAGTCCACTTCAGACTCATGAAATCTATATATATCAGCTGACCTGTAGGGTGTGCAGAAAAGAAGTGCAAAACCCAGGGACTAGGATTGAGCTGCAGGTATTTATTAAAGTCAAAGGAAAGAATCTGAACCACTGTGGGCAACAGTTGCTCCAAAATCCCAATTTAGATTAAATATTCGTGTGATTGAAACGCTGTGAATCTGTACCAGCAAGACAAAAAACTTATAATGATAAATGGTTTGATTTTATTGGAACCTAAAGCTGAGAAAAAGACTCACTAAAGCCTGCTGTCAGTGGGTTTTATGGCCAAATCTTAGATGGTGTGCATGATTTATCCTGCTTTATTTAAAGAAGTGTGGTGTACACGTCAGAAATCTGTCTTTACTGGCTGCTAATAATGTCAACACGACTGAACTTCACTCACTGAATGAGCAAAATACAAAAAAAAAACACACCTACATTTCAAAATGAGAAAAAGACTGACTTGAGACCAACTTATGAAGGTGGAGTCTTCTATTATAAACTGGTTGAGTCTGTGTGGGATCGAGGCTGAAGTAGCTGTTGTCTTTGAATGGATTCAAAAGGATTCAAACGAGCCCAGCGTATACGCTACGCCTAAAATCTGTGTCAACGGCTGACCTGCAAGACGTGAAAAAGAACAGCAGAACACATGATTCACCGCCAGACCCTGGCTGGTCCTGATCCTGAATCATGTTTGGCTGCAGGTATTTATTTAAGTCAAAGCAACACAAGTGACTGTGGACAAAATGCAAAATTGTTTGATTTACTCTGAAAATTGGAAAAATACGACCACTTTGTGACCTTTAGACACGTTGATACATGTTAGTAACCAAAAACAAACCAAACAAATCTTTAAATTTGACCCCCTGATTGATTTGACAACAAATGTGAACTGAAACCAACTGCTTGTTAGATGAAAGACTGAAAAAATGCGGCGGTGTACAGTTAAAGGACGTGTTTAAGAGGAACATCAGAGTTCAGGAGGTCACCGAAGTGGAAACAGGTTCTTGTGCGGTAAAAACTTATTTCTGCATGCAGGCTCCTCCTTTTACCAGCTGATTTTATCATTTCTGGAAACTGACTATTGTTGCTCCATTAAAGGAAAATCACGGCTCGCCTTTAGTACGTCCTCACTCTAAAATACAAAGACAAGTTATGCGCAGTCAGGCCTTTAGGTCAGTCAAAAAAAACCTTCGAATTCAGAATCAGAATCTGTCGCACTTCCTGAAAGTTATAACTTTTGTTGTCCCTGGTTGGCTAGACCCTCCTGATCCCCAGCCTATTGAAAGATATTGTTTTTCTTAGTACACTGAGAAGCCGAGTAGACTCTCAAACTTTCATATCAAGGATGATTTAATCTCATTTTACTAAAATACTTTGGAAGGAGCAGTAATTCTTGTGAAAAGAGAAACGTGCCTGCAAAATGGCAAACAGGTTCTTGATCATGAGAACTGTATGGGTAACGACCCATTAAGTAATTATTAAACAAAAATTGAATCAATACTTCTGCTGGACGAGCAAACAACACAGAGGTGGCAACGTATAAAAGTTACACTTTCATCAGAGATTACCAAAACATGTCGATATCAGTTGTCACTTAATGCAAATATCCCTTTCTGGGATTGCGTTACCTGGATGAGAATCAGTGCATCAAGACATTAATACAAATGTATTTGTTCTTCTTGCTATAACAAGATGTAAAGTAACTGAGGCCAGCTGAGACCAAATTGAAGCGTATGTGCCCCAGGCTGCTAAAATGAGCCAGACACCCCTGGGCTACAGTTTGATTTTAGCTTGGCACACCAGTGTTATACTCTTGGCAATCATTACTGGCTTTGTGGTATTGATTTAAGAATGTTTGGGTTGTGCATGTTAACTATCTACACCTCAAGTGTGCACAGAGACATGCCTGGGGTTGGCATAGGAGAGAATACCACTTCCTGCTAGCTCCCGTCATACTCTCCTGGTTGAAGTTACACACATTTTAGTTTCGATTCTTTTAAAAAAAATAAATAATTAAAACCCATGTTTTTTTCTTGGTTTGTCAGATAACTGTATCATTGATCTCCCCTTTATGAGCCACAGCCTCATGCAAGCAACACTACGCAGCTTCTCTAGCTGCAGCTTGGTTGTTGGGTGATTTTTTCGCTGGGGGATTAATTATTAAAGATATTTGACTTTTCCTTTGTTCTGTGATTTTGAGTGTGGCCTGACGAGATGATGAGAAACTGGACCGTTAATGACGCAAAGGTTGCTGGAAGTTTATCCAAAACATCAGTTTTTTTTAGGCTGTTGTTAAAATCAAAAACAGATTAGACCCCTTTGTGGGAGATCTAGTGAAAAATCATCAAAATTTAGTGCAAGAATTCTATTTTATTAAAAATTCTCATCATTACTGCGTGCACACGTTTTCAAAGATGTTTATTAAACCTCTGAGGTTGATGCCAAACCTAATCTTAGGCAATCGGAACATGAAATTTGTGTTTGTTGTTGTTAAATTTTGGCAATGAGGGAAAAGCAAAGCCTGCTTCAGGCTTCGCTAACATACAGGGTTGGGTAAGGTTAGGGCTGAGAGGGTTAAAGGAGTTTTTACTTGGTATCTATTTTCTTCTGCTATGATTTCTGTTCCTGACTTCCTGATGAGGAGCTCTGTGTATAAACAGTTTTATGTTACTAAACTGTTACTGACCATCTGTTCATCATGTTTTTTTCCACCTGAAGTCTTGGATGATGAGTCTTGGAAGCTGAAATTTCAAGCTAGATTACTCTAAACAGTCATCTTTTTGGTTTGCTGCCACTTTTCAGACTGTTTCAAAGCTTTTTTCTCCAATGCTGCTTATGTGGAAATACATTTGAATTCTTCATGATCCTACCACTTTTTCAAATGCAAAACAAAAATTCAAATGTTACTAAAATAATGAGCATTTTTGACATTTTTATCCCGCTTTTTTTGGTGGTGCAAGGATCTGAAGTGCTGATCATAATGTTTCTTTTGTACCTGATGGAAGCCGAGGAAGTCCTGGATGGTGGGGGATGTGTAGAAGACGTAGCCTTCGGCCGTCACCACCAACACAAAGCCGCTCAACGCCTGCAGAAAGACAGCAAGCTTTACCATCTTTGTTCAATCAGAATGTGTGAAATAAGCGGCCAGGCGCATGTAAGGCGTTACCTGAAGCAGCAGCTCTCCCTCTGAGAAGTTCACCCCATCGATGGAGGTCACTGTGGACGTCGTGAAGGAGGAGGGGCCAGCGGAGGTTGCGGAGGATGGCTGCAGCGCTGAACTCTGGCTGTTTCCTCCAAACATGATGCTCCGCTCGCTGGTGTAGCTGGAGTTGTTGTTCTGGCCCATCTTCATGGTGGCTGCACGAGATGAAGACGAACAGTTAGTTTTCTGGAACTTTAAAACCGGGTATGACATTTAAAACACCAACGAGGATTGCGTGGGGGGGGTTAAAAGAAAAGAAAAAAAAGATTATTTTGCTTTGTTGTTGAACTGATTTCCCACTTTTGAATTTGCTTTAACACAGAAGACCCCACAGGGCCGAACCGAATGCAGTTTGAGATGTGCTAAACAAATAAAAAGCAAAGTTATGCAAACGTGACTCTGACGTCATCTTGAAACAGCTGTCTTATTACAAAACTGTAAAATTTCTCAAGAATCTCTGATGAAATATGAAGTGAGAAAAACACCAAAAGCGGAACATCGCTGTCTCTTTCCATCAGGGTGGAGAGCTGCCTCCTGCTTCCTGTCATCTTACAACACCGTAACCCTGCTCTCTCTTCTCTTCCCTTTCTGGTAATTATTGATCGGCTTTTATCGCAAAGAAAAACAAGAGAAAAAAATAAAAAGCAGCTACGCACACCCCCTCAGGGAGGAAGCAGGTGGTTTTCAAAGACCGAAGCTGGTCTTAAAGGGCGATGGAAAGACTGAGGGAGTCTGGAGTGTTTTTACTACACTCGGTTGGTTTGTTGGTTTTTACTGTTTGTCTTGCATTAATATTGAGAGACGCGTTTTACACTCCTGGGTAATTCTTTCTTAATTTCACCTTCAGTTCATCTTGCTTTTCTTTGACCTTGGTTTTTTACCATCACAGTATTTTTTCTTTTCCTTGTCTTCTAAAGTTTTTTTTTTTTCTGTGCAAATTTGCTTTTATAAAGAGCGGCACTAAAAAAGCACAGTGATTTGACAGAATCAAGCACTGGAAAGCCTTTAAAACTCCAACTTACTAAATGTTGAAGCTCTATAAACAACCTTAGCTACAACGCGTCCACTCCGAAGATCAAAATCTCCTAACATCTCACTGTTTTAGCCTCTCAATTTGTTGTTATCCTTTAAGTTTTAGATAGCAAATTGAAATTGTTTTGGATTTAGGGCCGAAAAAAAAACAGATTTAAAGATGAAAAATGAGTCGATTAATCAAGAAAATAATAGTGGCAGACTTCACTCTGTGCAGACTGCTGGTTTGGAGTACTGGCAATGCTTCTGTCCCAGCCAAAACGCTGGGTTTTGAAATTCAATTCCTGGAGGCTTGCTCAGCCCCCGTCCTTGTTAAAAGTCCAGGCCGAATGAGGATAACAGACGGGGCCACAAAATTACCCGTTGGCCTCAGCGTTTCCCCCCGTGGACCGAGCGCAGCGGGGAGGCAGCCATTTTGGACGACAGCGCTCATGTGAAGTGGTTGACGGAGGCCCCGGGAGCTGCCGGAGAGGCTTGGATCGAGCTGGTTTTCTAAGAGCACGAGAGGAGTTGCGTTGCAGCCTCTTCTCCAACAAAACAATCATAAAGGCATTTCGTGTATAATTTAGAGATACTGGATAAAAACCCTCGGATTATAACTGCCTGAAAACAAAAAATCACACAGAGCTTTTTTAGAAAAGAAACTCTTCCCTGCAATGATTATGTTTGACAAGCTCAAACTTCGCTCTGAAATAGGGCCTTTAGCAAAGTCTTCTAAATGATTAAAGGCACAAAACTAGAGGCTGCGGGAAAAAATGCAACTGCCGCTCTATTTTAAAGCATATCGGCTAAGCCTTTTATTTTTTTCTGTTACTCTGTTCCAATGTGGATTAAACATGGGAAAAGTTTTAAATCATAAAGTCAGTTTAAGTACAAGAAGTTCTTAAGAGGTGGGTTTTTTTCTACTCTTGGATTTTAATGATGTCATAGAGATTGGTTATCTCTATTATAGTCACTGGAGACACGCAGCTCCCTAATTTACTAACTCATTCTAACGAGTATAGTTCAATTAGTGATGCTCTGTGGTCATAAAAAGCAACAAAACAACAGCAACGAAAGTACCAGATTTGAGTGTTCAAGCCAGAATTTGAACGACCTGATGATCTTTAATTGAAGTTTTGACACAAAGTTAAATAATTCAGTTTGATTTTGAGTTGTTTTTAGTACTTTTGATATGCTCCGTTCAGTTTAAGTTGTCTTAAAGTCGAACGTGGTTAAATAAAACAAGCATGGAGAATATCAGGAACATTTTTCCCAACTACTGGGATGTTCCAAGGGAAAGGCTTCAGTTTGCTTGGAGCCATAAAAATACCACCAGAGCCAGATAATCTGATATTTGCCTGGTACAAAGACAGGAACATGCCGGAGGAAAAGCAAACCAGATGGGTTGGTTAAACACACTAAAGCACACGGAGAAGAAATGTACCAGTGCGGGCTAAACTGGGCACATCAGCGTTAGTGCGTGAGTTTCCTGAGAGAGAGGCGGCAATACTTTTATATCAAAAGACACATTCTTGAGCTGGAGCACGACATGCAAATACATTACCACACAAAGTATCTGGTACACAATAATAATCTGAGGTATGGAACAAATATTAAAAAACACAAAAAAAGCCAAAGAGACATACCCTGCAGAGACGGCTACATCTTTAGCTTGGTAAAAGGCATAAATCAGTTTCTTAACCAAAAAACAAATCATTAAGATCTTCATTAACGACACTGAGACCCCCAATCATGTTTTAACTGTTGTAATTAATGGTGCTGCACAGATTTGGGGCTGAAATTCACTCATTTACCAAATGCTGGGGTGTTTACGCTATGGTATGATTTAATTAAGGCAAATGAATTAAAAATTAAAAAAAAAAAGACAACAAAAAGAGTTTATATTTAAAATTCATTACAAGTGGATACCGTCTACGTCAAGATACGTCATGATACATTATGACAGAATAGTGTACGATATGTGAGATATGACATCGTAAAATACGCTAAGATATAAAAGCGTAAGTCATCTCGACACGGTAAGAGAAAACAATTTACGATAATGACATAATACCTTACGATTCAACGGTATCTTATGATATTTAAAATCAGTTAAGATACGATATAGCATGACATTGATTTCAAGTTAAATGCCACCTTTGGTGAAAAAGCAAAAAACATTAACAGCAAAATTCACGCCCTTTTCCAAACCTGCTCATCCATAGCACAGGATTACATAAGCAACCGTATTAACAAACCCACAAATAGCAGTAACACAATGGCTGGACTCTAAACAAGCACCAAAGCATCTCTAAGTTAACAGTCTGGAGACTGTTCATGGAAAATTTGCAGTCACCATTTGATTCGGTGTGATTTTCATCACTCAGAACTTCATTGTATAAATCCACAGAGCACAAATAACGCCATGATAAACCACATTTAAAAAAAAATTGCATTACAATGCTCCGTTTTTTTTACATGATAGCATGATGAAGAATGCAAAATGAAGCATAAAGCTCAGCTCATAGGTGATTACTGTTTACCTGTGGGTAGCATTTTGGCTTCTTTTAGTAATTTCCCATCGAGCACTGTGGGGTGTGTCAACATGCATACTTCAATAACAGTCTCATTTTTAATCCCATGCGTCTTTGTACCATGCCAAATGTTTTACTGCTCCCATGGCACGCTTTGCACAGTGTTTAACATGATTTATGGGAAAACATAACAGCGCCAATCGATTTCACGCCTTCTCACAAGTCATGAATTTGAATACTGAATCCTTTTTTCTCACAGGCCTACAGCAGCATTTTCAGGATCAGTCTGAGGAGTTATGTACAGACATGATTTTATTTTGACTGTGTTTTTATCGATCTAGGAAATATTTACCTGCTTCATGGGTTGAGATTCCCACAGGGAAGCGTCCCGGCACAACCACAGGCATTTAGGTTGGGGTATTTAGCAACTCTATGAGGGAAGTTGTTGACAGCTATAAGTAATGCTAATAAAAAGAGTACAAGAACTTCTCACATGTCTGATTTCAGTCACTGAGCAGTGAAAAATGCTGACATTCCCAGCAGTCCAGTTTGACATTTTCAAATTGCTATATCTCACCATCAGTTCACATACCCAAAGATATTTCACCAGTATTTTATTTAATACAACAAAAGGTGTGCGCAGAAAGCCAACGACCAAAACAAGACAGGAAGTAAAAACAGGGACAAAGTGAGACACTGTAAAAATGCAGAGAAACCAAAGCTCTGTAAGGTACTGAAAAGTTTTATTTTTTTGTGTTTATCCGCGACACCTTAAAGGCTGGTCCGTGAAAATATTGTCGGACATAAACCGGTCTGTGGCGCACAAAAAGGGTTGGGGACCGATGTTCTACAATATAGATGATTGTAGCCAAAGCAGCTTATTTGTCGGCAAGGAGCAGGAAGCTAACACTTACTCAACCAGGAAGCATGTACCATATTTTCCAGACTATAAGACACAGTTAAAAGCTTTTCTTTTTTTTATAATCCGGTGCACCTTTGTACAACTTTGGTAAGCTACAAAGCCGCACCGCTTGATGGATTGGTGGTGTATTACGGCTACCGTAGTCAGAAGCCTCAGCGAGTAATTTGAGTCCAAACTCCACTTCAGGTCCCAAAGTTAAACAAACACTGCAGCATCACTGAGAGTTAAAAATTGTCTAAATTCTTTCATCTTTAATAAAATGATCAGTGTGGCTGCTTTAACAGCTGTAACAATTAAGCTTAATATCCAGACATCCATGAAAACAGAACTTATTATATTTAACAGAGTTAGAAGCTAGCAGGAAGTTAGCTCGCTAGTTTCCACTTAAACATGACATACCATGTTCTGACTGAGAGATTTCTGAAAAATTTTAAACATACAGCTCTGCTATCACTTCCAACATAAATGAAGACAGAAAACTAAACAGCAGTGACGTTTGTAGGGTTACTGAAGTTGGACTAGCTGTTATATAATGATGTGCTACATGATCGCTAGCGACACAGCTATGTTAGCGTAACATAACCACAGTGAAGCTGGAGGATGAACGCTAACATTTTTCCACTCGATAATAAAAGTTAACGTGAGGGTTCCCAATGTTTAATGACAAATGCAGTTGCATGGCAGGATGCTGTAAACGGACCAAACGTCAGTCAGGAGAACAACTGAGATAATCCATCCACAATACCAGGGTAGTCATTAATATACTGCAACAACATGGGAACAGAGCAGTTGCGAGAGAATTTAACATTAATAAATCAATAATACAACATACACATTAAAAAAGCGGCGCATATATATATATATGCCGCTGAAGTTATATATATATATGCAGCATTAAATGAAACTACTTTTCATGCTCTGTAAACATACTGTTTATCTAAGTGCACATTA